>CM061144.1:16384796-16684796 GCA_030710495.1 Labroides dimidiatus
TTACTCAGGACTTCAAGTGGCTGTCTCTATTTTGCTGGGCCATAAATTATTCAGTACCATGTGTCTTCTTAGTATCTGCGCCTTCCATTGGGATGCTATCTTATCCCCCCTTCTGAAAGAGGGGCTGGTGCTTTGAGACAGAGTTTGCAAAAGGTAACACAGGAACTTCAGCACCGACAACCACTTTCTTAGTAGGAGCTCTTGTCAAGTACATATATTTGTTCCAGCACAAGGAAAATATGAAAAAGAAAAACAAGAAAAAAAAAGTTGTATCTGAATACAACATGGAAACCAACAAGCTCCACTGCTGCTACTACAACAACTTGGACTAGTATCTGAGCTAAAAATAATGACAGTATTCCACATACAGGGTGTGTGTTTTGTATCTCTAGCGCGTGCGTGTGAGTGTGTGTGTGTGTGTGTCTGGAGCCGAGGGAGCCCACTGTATGTAAATAGCCATATGAGACTGCATAGCATTACTGTCCAGACATTGAAGAGGTGACCTGATCCCAATTAATCACACAATCCCAGGGAGAACTGTCAGATCTCATCTCCATCAGCAGCACCATCCTGTTCTGTCTCCCTCTCTTGTCATCCTCAGTTGCTCCATCTCTTTTCTCTCCCTTTCTTCCTCTCACACGCACACAACACACACACACACACAGCTCGACCAAGACCTATCGGTCTCTCACCACCTCCCCCATCTTTACTGCCCTCCTTTTATTCAAACACACAGGGTCTAAAGCTGACAGGTCAGCTGGCATGGGCCAGTCGGTCCCCACCTGTCCCCTAGATTCTTCCCCCAGAAGGCAAAGTGCCAGAGGAGCAGGGACGAGACACTTCTATCTTTACAGCTGCCAAAACTCAATCCAGCCTCAGGCTTTATGTGCTAAAAAGAGATGAAATGTTTGCATTCACTGGTATCAGTGAAAGAAAACACCCATGCTTTGGTTTATTGCACTTTTAACAAGATGTTGGGGTGAAGAAAGACAAAAAGACCTTTATATGTACAAGACTTGTTGTATTATTGTTATTGTGTGACATGTAAGTATTTTCTAGAGCTGTATAAATAAAGACACATTCTTCTTTAAATGTGGCATGCATATCTTTACTGTTTCCTTTAATGAAATTAGATGTAGGCCCTTTGAAGCCCACAGAGATGAATGTCACACACACATAAAGGCATTAGACATTCATTAAGAAGGTGCTACAACAAAATTCAAGTATAAGTCATTTTCAGTTTGTACGGTCATCTTATTGTACCTCAGCGAGAAATCTCTTGAGCTTACCTTAAAAAAGTGACAGTGTACATTCTGAACTAAAAAAAAATCACAGAAATAAAAATGAACAGAAAAGATGGTTAGAAACATCCAGTTAATATGAACAGGGAGTCACTTGTGACCTGGAACTTATAGGACTGGCCTGCCAAATCCATCAGCAATACTTGAAAAAAACATTCCATATTCTTCTATCCTTTTCCTTCTTTTGGAAATGCAAAGATACAAGTGGAGATCAAACAACCAGGAATGTCTATAAAGTAGCAAACTGGATATATAAGTCATGTTGTAGCTTTGTCTTGATTGATCATGATCTAACCATTTTGAGTATTCCTTTTGAAAAATGGCAAATTGGCATCTTGTGAAATCACAGATGAAGTCAGGAGACTTTGTTTCACATGTTGTTAGCGTTCCATTGTTTCACCCATCTGTTCGTAGACATTTTTATGTCAGCCTTTTCAAGCTGTTCCCTTTTGAGCTGTTATAGGTACAGGAGTACGATATGAAACCAAGAGTTTTCAAAAAGAAGTGTAACCTGTCCTCATTCAGAGAGTGTATGACTTCAAAAATTAAATTTTATTTCAGCAATAAAACTTCATATATTGTAAAGTTTGCCTCTCAAAAGTTTTGAAAACTTTGACAAACACTATGCAATTTTAAAACTAATTGAGGCAGGGTTCTAGCACAATTTACAAAGTCATAATAATAATCAAAGTATCAATGATCAAAGTAATAATAATAATAAAAATAATTATACATACATACATACATACATACATACATACATACATACATACATACATACATACATACATACATACATACATACATACATACATACATCAGTTATACTGCAGTGATCTGTTCAAACCTGAGAGTCTGTCAATAAAATGAAGAGTGATGTTACATTATCTTTGAATGGTAGATGAGCAGGACAAAGGGTTCGCAAACATGCAAACATACATCTCAGAGCACCAGGCTGCCAGTAGCGCTCAATATAACCGACCACTAAACTATAGTACAAAATTACAAAGTTCACCTGTTGTCCTGTTTCAAACATCAGCTCTGCATTACTGGTAAATACCTTACCCCATCATGTTGTATCTGGTAAAAATTCATATAGAACAAAGAAAAGTAGTGTTAAAGAGAAGAGCCAATCTCCATTCATTTCCAAAACAAAGACACTCCTTGTTCAGAGTCTTGTCATCATGACAGTGTGCACATGATTCCAGCCAAAAGGTGTCGTTGCCATCCACTTCAGATAGTCCTCACTGGGGATGGGCACTTCAAGCAAAAGTTCTAATCGATTTTCCCTGGTAACTATTTGAAAATTATTCAGAGATTTTATGCTGCAAACTGGAATAATAAGAGTCTTCACATTCTTTTTATATATCAATTTCTTCCTTTTAGAGCATGCCATGACTACTTTTCTTTAAAGTCGCTAGTTGTGACTTTTTTTCCCATCAGCCTGAAGTGTACTATCGAAATATGTAACAGCAAATTAATGTTAAATTTAGGACAACCCATCACCTCACTTCTCCTGATTTTCATTTAAGAGCTTTAAAGACTTTTCAGGAGCTACAAGAACCCTGCTGGATGACTCTCAATCACTTAACCCTCAATTTTAGTTGCTTTTTCCCTCTTAATCCTCACCACTTCCATCACTTCTCACTATCGTGTCTGTAGTTAAAAGAATGTAACTGCAGTTTCTGTGAAAACACTTGAATAAGCCCTGAGTGAATGAGAGCGTTGGAAGCACTGGGCCAAAGGAGCCAGTGAGGGTCCACAGAGGAACCTGTAGAGAAGAAACTACATCATGGGAATCATTCTAGAGAAGAGGAGGAGGAGAAGAGAGAATATAGGCATTCCCAAAACACCATAAACTCCTCTCCTCTTCCACCATCTTGGGGTATCTCTTTCCACTATCTCCTCTTCAAACCATGCCATAGAAAAATAAATTAGGAAAAATGGAACAGAGGGATTCGTATTTATGAGAGTAATGAGGGCCCATGAGGCTCCCCCCATTTTAAATATGGTTAATCATCAGGTGAGTGAGAGCTGCTTTACCAGGAATTCACAAAGGATAGCAGTGAGTGAAGGTGTGTACAACTATCATCTTAGACAGCACTGCCAACAACAGCTGCAGAAGCTATGGAGACATTAGCCCACCAGAATACAATAAAAACTCTGCATGTATAAACACATTGTTCCCCCAAAGAAACAATTGCTTTCTTTATTCATTTATGTAATTATTCATTCTACGATTTTCTCCACCACATAAAGGACTTAGACATGTTCAGTAAAACATTTTCAATTGCAACAAAGCATCTCAAAAACCGCACCAAAGAACCTTTTTTTGACGGGTCATGTTACTCAGATGATGACTCAGGTGACTTCACTGACCTCCAGGCCAACGCTGTTTAAGTCTCAGACAATAAACTTGTTGAAAAATAAATGAAAACTCAGTGTTTATATTCATGAAAAACATTCACATCTCTAAGATAAAGAGCAACTTCCCATCATAACATAAAGACCTTGCACTTTCCTCTTTTACTATATTTGGTCCAAATGTCCAAGAGACTATCCTATCCTAACAATGTACTTCTTGTTATTTCAGCAAGTGCTGAAACATAATATGCCTGTGTTCAAGTACAGTTGCGATTGTTCACAAAGTGCAACAAAAAAAGAAGATCAAGGTTGTTCAATGCCAAAATGTCTTTGAACTGGGCAGGTAGGGATGACTGACAGCTCAACAAAACATACAGGCCACATTAAATGTGTCTATGTTTCCAAACAACCTCAAGTGCATGCTTCTCTAGTTAGTCATAATCACAATTGTTCTCCACCTCCAACAAAGATGTCAATGATGGCAAAGGTCCCCAAATCTTAAAGTGTGACCATTTTAACCCAAAAATGAAGGCACCAGCAAATGATGTCGCCCTTTGCAACAGGGGTTTTAGAGACGCACTGTTGTGCCATAATGGTGCACTTGTCATTTTAGTTCCAGGACGTTCTGCTCTACAGCTACTGCCGATGGGCAACTGTAGATGTTAAGCAGAAAGTCATGGTTGAAAAAGTGACAAATGACTTCCTTTTACTTTTAAACATGGGAAAACAAAACCAGCACAGAAGAGATAAGCTTATTGTTAAGTCAAAGATTCCTTTTCAGATCAGTTCAGACCATTTTTTTTGTGTTTTTTCTCCCATGTGTGAGTTCTACATGGTCCAGCTGCTTTGACATATCTACTGTAGACCCAGTCTAGGTAATTATGAGCTACAAAGCTCACTGACCTTGTCAAGATCTCTCCACCTTCTGCAGGCAAGCCCAGTGTATGGGAGGAGGGGGCTGTCTGGTTACCCCACACTACAAACACACAGACACACACACCTGCATCATGGCTGTTTACCTGCCAGGTTAAAGGGCTGAAGTCAGTGACAGAAGGAGGTTTAACAAGGAAGCATGGAAGGTGGAAGAGGATGAATATGCAGGAAGAGTAGAGTTTGAGCCAGAGGGGCAAAGAGGAAAGAGGGTAGAGAGAGAATGACAGTACAAAGCAGAGGGAGGGGGTGAATGGGGGTCACAGAGTGATGAGGGGGTTAAATGCCACAAATGCCATGTCTCAGGGCCTCATAAAGACAAGCTCTGCATTGCTCCCAAGGTCAGGGTATGCACCTGTGCGATGCTTGTGGGTGGGTGGCTGGAGCAGATGAGCAACACAGAGTCTAGTGTGTTAGTTAATATTGTCTGGAACAAATAGGCTCGCAAAACTAAACTGTGCACCACTCTTTAAGGGGATTAGAAGGAAATAGTTTTAAGCCTTGTCTGCGACAGATGACAATAGAGAGTAGGATTGGTGTGCAGAACAAAAGTAGAGCAGTGAGGATGACAAACTGTCTTGTGATATTTGACCTTAGTCACACAAATCTCAGCAGAAGTAAAAACCACTGACAGAAATTTGATCTTTTCTCGTGTTAAAGTTTCTTGATTGTGTACACACCTGGCCCATTAACTGAACACTGATGTTTAGGTGGTGAGGTCAGTTAGTAATACTGTATTATAATGATTTTTTTGTTCACCTGAATTCCTTTAGAAGAATTGTGAGCTCATTGTATGAGCATGTAAGACACAAACAGTGGCATTAAAAGAGGATTATTCAGGTTGTATACAACCACTCATTAAAAAAGATTTTGGCCATAAAAAAAATGTCTCTACCTGGGAAATAGGATTTCACAATTTGAAACTATTAACACCCAACATGGACACAATTTGGAGCACATTGAGAGATGACTGAGTCATATCTAACATTTTTACTCAAACAGTGTCTCTCACTCTCTCAAACTGATGCCCCTTCATGGCCTTCCCAGTAAAAGGAGATTTCAGCTCAGTGACAAGTCTGGCTTATTTGTTATACTAAGGGCCCTTTACACGGAAATGGTTTTAGGATGAAACACAAAATTATTGTTGCGTTTCGGCCTCTTGTTTACAAGGAAACGGCGTTTCAGCCGACCTAAAACGCAACTTTTTTGAAACGCCCTCTCAAGTGGATTTTTTTAGATACTGGCTTGGATACTAGTTTCTGTTGCTGTACAAGCCAGAGTTTCAGTGGAAGGCTTACATCATGCATGTGCATTCCAATTTTGTTGTGGGAACTTTTGATTGCCATGTGCGAACCAGACAACAACAACAGTTCAATGGCGGACTACTGTGCTGCTGAATCTGCTGACTGTCTTTCCACAGAATATGCGTCTGTTGCTCCACTTCTGCACTCAGATAAGACAAATTCAATATATATGCGAGATGTTCAGCCCCCCTCTTCTTTGTTGGAGGGCTACGAAAGACTTTACAGGGAAATCACCACCTAGAGGTCTGGCATGCATACTACAGTATTTTCAGTCCCTCTGTGTTTCTGTGTAAACGTAGATTTTGTTTTTCTCTACGTTTTATGCATTCTCGAGTAAAACGCTGTGAAACATCATGTAAACAGTGCATGAATCTCAGCACTTGTGTTTGGGTCAGATTTTCCAAAAATGAAACTGGGTCAGAGCTCAGCCCTCAAATAAAATAAGCACTTAGAAGATCTATAATACGGTTCTGTGCTTTTACAACGAATGCATGTGCCAAACTCTATGCTGGCATTTATGAGACATGCAGTCTTCATCTTAGAAAAACAGTACCTGTTTCATCCAAAGGGGTCACCAGAATCATTGCTCCATAAAATTTCCTGAAAATGCTAACACTAAAGAGACAAACGTATGGATTTTTTGTCTTCATCATTTCACGGTAAAGCCATATAATCTTCACATTATTTGTTTTAACCACATGTGCGCCTGGGTTTTTGCTCAAAATTGCAAAATTATATGACACTGTGTTGGAATCTTCTGCTGAAAGATGATAATGGGCAAGCCAAGTGGCAGGTTGAACATGCCAGCAGCCGACCAGCATGCACCAAAGTCCCTCGAGCCAGCCAGCTAGAGGCCCAGATGGCTGGCCAAACTGTGGTCAATGGAGTCTGCAGGAGGCTGCATGACAGCCGTCCTTGGTTATCGAAGCCACCATGATCACTATAGTAACAGAGGTCTGGAATCACCAGGAGAGCCAAGAATTCCAAATAGAGAAGGCTGAAGACAAGAGGACATTGAGTGCTATATCCAGACCAGGGGAGTAAATAGATGTAAGAATGTTAGCTCATCAGAAGCATACTTACTGTAAAATGTATGTCCTGTATAAAACAGCTCACACACACACACACACACACACACACACACACACACACACACACACACGCACACACACACAGACACACACACACACACACACACACACACACACACACACACACACACACACACACACAAATTGTGCTGTCTAAAACAGCACCAAAGCCAGATTAAAAAAAATGTGGGATGGTCAAGAGTCTGATCCTTTGATCACTTCCAATATCCAGTAACTTTGCCACCTATCCCATTATTGTTCCATGAACTTAGCAGGCAGATGCAGTCTTTAGCCAATTACAGGGCAGCATTAGCTTTAGGCGGGACTGTGTGTTATATGAGACAACCAATTAAAATCACTTATGGCAAGGGTAATATCCAGTGATTTAGGCCTGAACAAAACGGCTTTGGGAGGATTATCCTGAGAGTAACCTGATCTCATTCTTTTCCACTCAAACCGAGAAACACACACACACACACATACACAGACACACACACACAGAAGCTGACACTGTAAGCTTTGCAAAACTTGTGCATGCATACGCACAAAAATGCGCACGCACACACACACACACACAATAGACAGATGACAAGACAACTGGGCCTTGGGACACATGCACACATGCCTTTGTCATTCCCAGACAGTCAGTGATGAGGAACAATCAGTTCTGCAGACTGCAGTCATGGAGGTTTGTTTGCAACTGCAAGCATACATATAAAAGCTCCTCCACCACTTGCCGAGTGCTGACCCTTTAGCCTCACTAGCCTTCTTGTATTACAGGGTCATTCTTTAAATACTGTGGTTTTCTCACAGTGGGGGGATCAGATGTGAAAATTCCAATGATACATGCACAAAAGTGTGCATGTAAAAATCTCACAAATCTCATAATGTGTGTGAAGATGACTGAATGATAAGCTGGTTGTAGAGCACTGATACTACAACATGTATCTGAGAAAAACAGAACAGAAGACTCAAGCCTGGGGCACTTTCAAGCCAGTGGTTTGGTTGTATCAAACAAGCAAATGCCACAAGTGATGATACCCTACCATGCAGTCAACAAAGAATTTTTTGAGCTTGACCACTTAAATACACACAGGCACACACATACAGACACACAGACACACGCACACACACACACAAACACACACACACACACACACACACACACACAAACACACACACACACACACACACACACACAATGTACAACTGCAAGGAATTTAGGGATTTCATCATCTAGAGTCCATAGTATCATCAAATCCCTCAGGCAGCACTGCATTAAAAACTGACATCATTGTATAAAGGATATTACCACGTGGGCTCAGGAACACTTCAGAAAACCATTGTGAGTTAACACAGTTCATCACTACATCTACAAGTGCAAGTTTAAACTTTACCATGCAAAGTGAAAGCCATATATCAACAACATCCATAAAATGCTACCGGCTTCTCTGAATCCGAGCTCATCTAAGATGGACTGACGCAAAATGGAAAAGTGTGCTGTGGTCTGACGAGTCCACATTTTGACTGTTTTTGAAAATCAGGGATGTTGTGTCCTCCAGGCCAAAGAGGAAAAGGACAATCCAGATTGTTATCAGTACAAAGTTGAAAAGCCAGCATCTGTGATGGTATGGGGGTGTGTTAGTGCCCATGGCATGGCTACCTTGCAGATGTGTAAAGGCTCCATTAATTCTGAAAGGTACATACAGGTTTTGGAGCAACATATGCTGCCATCCAAGCCACGTCTTTTTCAGGGACGTCTCTGCTTATTTCAGCAAGACAATGACAAGACACATTCTGCACGTGTTACAACAGCATGGCTTTGTAGTAAAAGAGTGCGGGTACAAGACTGGTTTTCCTGCAGTCCAGACCCCATTGAAAATGTATGGCACATTATGAAGCACAGAATACAACAACGGAGACCTTAGACTGTTGAGCAACTGAAGTTGTTCATCAAGCAAGAATGGTAAAGAATTCCACCTCCAAAGCTTCAACAATTAGTGTCCTCGGTTCACAAACACTTATTCAGTGTTGTTAAAAGGAAAGGTGATGGAACACAGTGGTAAACATGACCCTGTCCCAGCTTTTTAGGAACATATTGCAGGCATCAAATTCAAAATGAGTGAATATTTGCAATCAACAACAAAAAAAAAACATAATAATAAAGTTCACCAGTTTGAACACTAAATATCTTGTCTTTGTAGTGTATTCATCTGAAAAAAGAGTTAAAAAAAACATTTGCAAATCATTGCATTCTGTTTTATTTACATTTTACACAACGTCCCAACTTCATTGGAATTGGGGTTTCATAAATGACTCTGCAAAGTTAATGAAATCTCAGTGAAAAAACAAGTTCCAAAGTGCATACTGTAGCCCCACACTTATTTTTTCTTTGAAGCAGAGCTACAAGCTCATCTGTCATATAGACAACAGTCATCGTCAACTATGTTCACAAAGAATTATCAAGTAAGAAATGCAGATTGACTTATGCCTTATGTCAAACCCAGGAGATTTACCCTGTACGCTGAGGCCTTCAACATTATCCTAACAGGTTTGTTTTTTAGGCCTTGAAAAACAAACAGAGTTAAAATGTTTTTGCAGAACAATTGCCAGATCTGACATTATTAAAGGTTAAGTGTTAATAATACCCTTGAGATCTCTGTTAACTTTAAAACTTATGATTGATTAAAGCAGTCTTGTCATAAAGTACTCAACGTTTTGCTTGTACTTTTCCATTATTTTTCATCCTCATGACTTCTTTGGCAAAAAGCCATCATCACCATCACGTCATTTATGCTAAAATGCTAAAATTCTTCATGAAGTTTACTGAAGAGTTGGGGTTTAGTAAAGAGATGATGGCCCATGCTCCACAGTCAATTGGAAATCTCTCTTGCATTTTACCTATTGTGGCCCCACTGTACAGCCAAGGCTTCCACTAAGTCTTCCCATGGGCGTTTTTGAGGCATCCACTGCAGACCATCTAAACGCAACCTAAAACCTCAAATGGGCCTTTCAGTGTGGTGTAAGTTTAAACTGGCACAGCACAGTGCATTTTCCTTTACCTCAGGACCACTGAAGCTGACCTCGACATGCTGGAAGGTGGTGTAAGGGATGTGTTTGCTGATGTGGCTATTGCTTGATGAGTCTACTAGATCAGAGTGAGGGAATATAGCATAGTCAGGTTGTTGTGGTGAGCTGTGTGGTGAGAATGGTTCTTACTTTTCCCTCATGTCTAGCCACCATAACTGATTCTTTCCAAGGGTAAAGACAGAAAAAGAAATCATTTTCAAATTACAAAAAGGGGGGGTGTCTTCTAGGACCTTGTAAAATAGTCATGTCTGGGAACAAATTGGGTGACCTCAAATCTAGTTTAAAAATCAAATTTTTGGACAATAAAGAAAACCACAATTAGCTGACAGAAAGAGATCAGTAGCTCTACAGAGAAAGAGATACAAACTAAACAACTGAATAACACAAAGCTCATTAATCTTCCTGGTTTGGAAATATAAATAGTAGTTCTGGCAGTTATTTAAATTAATCAGCCAAAAAAAAAAAAAAAAAAAAAATACTATAGACGCTGCCAAAATGTATGACACAGACACTCTCCATGAGAACATTAGTCCAGCAATTTGAAACCTTGCACTCGCAAATCACCGTACAAAGCACAACAGGGAACAAAGCAAAACTGACCTTTCAAATGATTAAGCTGAAACATAATCATCATGTTCCCCATTTTTTTCTCCCCTAGATCACAACAACTGGTCTGCCAGTTCAAAGCTGGCAGGGGCAAAGCCCATCTATGATTTCAGTTCAGAGCTGCTGGGCTGAGGGGCCAAGCTGGCCGGTGCCCATCTGGAGCAGGCCAAGTGTCTGCTCTGCTCAGGCTCAATGCACAGTGGTGATTACTGTGATGGTGCGGCGGCGGTCATGGTGGTGTGGTTATAAATATAAGCCCTGGTCTGATCCCTCTTGTTCATAAACAGAGGTTGGAGCTGCTGTGGGAACTGAGCACAAAGGTTTGTGAGCCTCTGAGGGTGACTGAGCTCCACAGCCACAACACTACCTCAGGTTTGTCTGGCCAGCTGCTGCTGCTGCTGCCTCACCAGATGAGGACAGTTGGGCAGCCAATAAGGGGGGTTAACAAATGAACAGTGGAAAGAAGAAACGGTTGGTGCTGTGATAGATGGTGGCCCCGGTTGGCGCTCCAGAGCTGTGAGGGACAGCAAGGCACTGTGTCAAATTGACAGGTAGATTGTGCTGCAAGGGAATCAAAGTTGGAGATTTACCCAATAGAAACTCATGTAATCTTCCTAATGGAAAACAAAATAGGATTTCCCAGATAAGGCCCTTTATATAAATGACACAAAAGACCTAAGCCACAGAGTTTGACTGTGATAAGTTTAGGAACACAAACACATAAATTCTCTGGGACTTGGTCTATTTAGTGTACAATAAACTCAACCCAAGCAATGGCATTCTCAAGTGGACTTACTCTGCCATGTTGCCCACTAATCCACTCACCACCAGCAACCTCTCAACTCCTGCCTGCCAGTGGTCATATGGCTCACACTGTCTGCTCAAAGCCCGATCCCATATTAGCATTAGCATCAAGGGTTAAGCCACTAATGCTGCCAGCTGTGCACGACTGCCTTGCCACACCAATCCCCTCAGAACATTGGAACTGTGTGGAGGCAGGACAGTTGGAATGGGGTGGGGTGGTATCCCTCGGGGGGTATGTATGACTTGAGTGCCCTCTTGTGCCAACTGCTTTTACTGGTTACTCTGGAAAATAGCAGTATGGAATGACTATAAAAAAAAATCAAAAACGCTGTTGATAACACCAAGAAGAAAATGGAGTTAGATTAGAATAGAATAGAATAGAATAGAATTTAACCCGGAAGATGAATTCAGGGGTCAGCAGCAGCAGTGTATAGTGCAAAAAATCCAAGTATATATAAATACTATAATATAATAAATGTCAGATAGAAAAAATATCCATCAGTAACGACAGCTTGGCCATAATTCCCATGTCAGCCACCACCTCAACAAGGTCCAGAGGGTCCACTGGGTCCAGGACTGAGCTGGCCTTCTTCACTAGTCTGTTCAGTGTAGCACTCCTGTATCCTGTCCACTCACAGCAGGTGAAATCCTTCGATGTGGTGTTCATGTCCAATGTTAACTCTGTCAGCCATGTCTCTGTGAATAGCATGATGCTACTCTGCCAACATTCCCTCTGGTGCTGGGTTAGCACAGCTAGCTTTTCCATCTTACAATTGCTAGATCTTACATTCTCCAAAATGATGGATGGGAGGACAGGTTGATGTTCTCCTTCTAGCTTGCACTGCGGTACCAGCACATCATCCTTGTCTCCTTAGCTCACAGGCTTTGGATTGGTTAGCGCTGATATGCTGTGGACTGCTAACAGCTGAGTCTCATGTGTAACAAAGTAACCATCATTACACATAGGACCCCTGACAAACAGGAACAGAAAAGGTAAAAACACCACTGCAAACACAACCAATTTGGTGTTGCTAACAAAAATGAGCTATAGAAAGTAATGACAGGCTCCAAATATGAAGATAACAGGAAAGATAAGAAAAAAAGAAGAAAAAAGAACAACTGAGTGAGAGCTGCTGTAACAAGCTGCTTCTCAAAAGGCACCAAGCAACAAAACTAACTAACTAACTAACTAACACCATTGGCTATAAACTCATTTTAAAACGTTTCTAATACTGGTGTCCCATCTAAGTTGTATTCAAGTAAGTAAATCCAATTGTCATGTATTTGTCACTCTTGCAAACCTGTAAGTAAGAACCCAACCAAGAGGTTTACCCTCTTTCCAAATTGGCAATAAGAGAAACTTTTAATTCTGGCTCCTGTATTGCTTTATGAAAGCAAGTCAAGACAGTGTACTAGTATAATGCAAGGAGGAGGAAAGCTCAGCTGAGCTGGCGACACTCTTTTCTCAGTTAAGCTGATAATTGCCCTTATTGATGTATAAAAGATATCCCACAGAGCCCTGTGAAACACCATTAGTGGGCAGAAGCTGAATTGTTCATGAGCTGCCTCCAAATGAGGAAGAAGGGTAAAAAAAAATCCTGAAGATTAATAAGACTTCCCCTGGAGTGTGATAATAACATGATGTATGTGTGTGTGGGCCCATGTGTGAATGTGTATTTTCAGCACAGCGTCTGAATAGTTTCCATTACTAACAGGCATTCGTGGAAACTAATCTATTTTATATCTCAAATTGAGAGGAAAGGATGTAATGTCATTTAGCATACAGGGTAGGGTGATGGTCATTATTACAAGGGCCCTCCTCATTTTGACTGGGGCTGCTGAAGCCTAAATGATTACACTTAAAATGCCCCCAGAGCTTCACAAAGAGAGACACTCCAAGCAGTGAGGCACTCTGTGAGTCCAAATGTTCCAAGTAAAGCAGATAGGTCTTTGGTGAATGACATACAAGTAAGCCGCCCTGATAAAGCAGATATTTGTTTCTATAGGCTCCTGATATTTATTACAGGTCTGAGCCTAACAAAGCTTAAAAAATGGAAAGTGTCCATAAAGGACACTACATATGGTGCAATGAAAAAAAGGGCCAACAATGAAAATGAATTTTTTTGTAGCAAAAGTACAATAACTCTTAAGCAAAGCTTCATGAACTCAGTCCAAAAAAATGACGGTTATATCAACATTTGAACCTCCCATCAAAAGGAAAGAGTAAATACAATATTAGGACCTTCACATTAAATTATCAACTTGTATGTCAAGAAAATTCTGCCAGTTGCAACATACTGCACATTTTACCCGATCTAGAAGTCCTTAGACTTTCTCTACTCAATGTGTTTCAGAGCAACAGTTTGAAAAAGAAGTTGAAAGAACCCATTACAAATATTCATGGGCTTGAGTGGAGAAGGAAATTTGTGAAATATTTAACAGAGCCCTGCACACTGTATCTAACACTTTCCGAAGTCTCTGTATATATATATTCAAATCCAAACCTCCTAATTATTCAGAAAGGGAAGCCACAGAAATTCTGACAGAGCTTATCAATGAGAAATGACATCTTGTTAAGTTAGGAATTCTCTTTGTGTTAGCAAGGTTCCTCTAGTTAATCTGGCACCTTTCTTGATCTGCACCAAGGTAATTGGAATGCAGTGTGGAAATGCCTGCTCTATTGAGCCAGTATAGAACAATGATAGAAATGGATATCACAACAGGCGTTAGCTTCCTAATCAATTCTTCAACATACTGTTCAAAAGTAGGTTTGTACTTTTTTTTAATGAGGACGCGGGGGCTGAATTTCCAGCATGCTACAAACAGAGCAGATTACAGCTCCAATTAGGTAAACTTTCACTTAGACATCAAGCAGGAGTACAGCTTTAAAGGAGAACACTCTGTTGTAGAAACCTTGTTTGTTATTGGATTTTAGAGACAAAAAACAACAAATGTTGACTACAGCATCTATATTCATCAAACAGTTGGAAAATGTAACAGAGTGCTAAACTCAGGACACAAAGACTGAACCTTTTTAACTTTCAGCTGTGTGAGTTAATGTGGTTTCTTTCTTTCTTTGTGTGTGCGTTTGTGCACTAAAATGCATGTGTGCCTGCTCATTTATCTTTCTGTGGGTAAATGTGTGTTACCCAGTCATCACACCCCCAATGCCCTGGCATTAAACAGACGGAGGGGTGAGAGTTCAGGTCAGGGGCAGCCACGACCTTTCCGTCTCTGCGGCATAGTGTCATCCTTTGGGCAAGGCAAACAAACAGGCCTGGCCTCCGGGCAGGGTGGGCTCAGCAGGGTGGCATTGCCAGGTCAGGGTTTAGCCTGGGACAGGACAGGATGGGATGGCAGGCCTCTGATAGATGCTGGTCATTATTTTCACCTCAGAAAACTGGGACAATTACAAACAGAGAGACGCCATGGCAACTGGGGTACAGGGTCACCGGCAGAGGGCTTTTATCCCAGCTAACTCGGCCACATTTGTCAACACAGCCACACAAGAGCCCACATGCACAAACAAATAAACAAATAGATGTTAGTATCATTTGACAGACTAATAAACTTTGGTGGGTGGTGTTTCAAAACAGCCACAGCATCTATGTTCAAATCCTCAGGAGTTGAGCTCATAGAAAAGCTTACATTCTGCTGCTTCAGATGATTTACAACAATATGGATTTTTTTTCTTCATATAGCTTGATTTATTATTCTTCATTTTGGTAACATATATCCCTATCAGTATGGACGTAAGCACATAACTACTTCTGATGCATATCTCACCTACTAGTTTTTTCCAAAGTTAATGAGTTATTAAAGCAGAGTGTAAACGGACCTTTTAATAACTGTTCATCAGTTATGTTTTAACATACACACAGAAAGTTCAAGAGAAAAGTAAAAACCACATTAATCACCAAACTAATTAACCACATTAAACAAAATTAGCACTGCTTCCATTGAAATTATTAGAAAACCTAAGTGTGCTCACAGTCTCTGCAAACCCGAAATGTGACAAAGTCAAGAAACTAAAGATTCCCACTTTTTTATATGACCTGCATATTTCCCCACGTTGTTTTGTATAATTTAAAGAGACTGTAAGGGGAATGAGAGGTGTGTGTCGTGATGTCTCTCTGAACTACCTTATATTTACTACTGAAAGTGAATTCTTTATGAGAGCACAGATATCAAAGACAGCTGGATCAAAGTGGATTTAATAAGCTACCCACTGTTCTATGAAACCTGAACTTTCATGTCATGCATTTTCCTTGGTTTTCTTCATTTTGGGCTCTGGGCCAAGATACTGACACTAAAGGCAAGCATGTGTAGTCACATTGTCATTCTCTATTCCTTTAATTTGTTAGTCTGTAAACCTTGTAGCGGAGAATGTCCCAGTAGCTGTCAAGTGATGATTTTTTAACCGTGTCAGTTTTGTACACCATGTCAACCATCTGCTCCTTTCATAGCATTCTTTGGTGCATGTTTCTTTCCTTTTAGCCACGGGTATTAATCGTGTTGTCAAGTTTTTATTTTTGTTTGTGTTTTCCCTTAGCTCTTGAAGACAAGTAAACGTGTTAAATACAAAAAGTACATTACACAAGGTTTGCTTATTCTGTAACAAGACATAATAAATACTAAATAAGGTCTCTAAATTAGATATCACTTTGATCCAGCCTATATAGCAACAAAGTGATTACCACAAAATTTACTGATATAAATGTAGAGTAGACAAATAGCACAAGAAACAACTATACACCGAAAAAGTTTGTAAGATCATTTCTTGTCATTTGAATTTATCAGTAGGGCTTTAAAGGGTGTTGGCCATTTCTTGTCAGTTAATAAACAGTGCTAATGCTTAAATACAGAATTTAAATTGTATTATGGCATTTTGACACAGGCCTCTATAAGGCTGTAACAAATGTAGTTTTACCTTCAGGACATGGAAGATATTTCTTCTAATTTAATTTGTTGTTTTGTAATTTCCTACAAAATGTGTTCTGAAAAAGTGCTTTATTGTTTTGTAACATTCACATATTGCATTTTCAAAATGTGTTAAAAATATTGTAGTAAAGGTTTGCACTGTGACAGGACAAGTCAAAGACCATAGACAGAAATTTGACCCAATTTAGGGATTTCACATGGCATCATAAAGCAATCACTGCGCCATCTCAAGGAGTGACTGGGGACCAAACTTCAACAAGTGCTCTGATAAAATGTTTTCTTTTTCATTATGTAGTGCAACTCTATTCTCATAAATTTATGACATAATTCTCCTAAATGTATAACTTTATTATCATATTTTATGTGATTATTGTCATGAATTTAAGATTTTATTCAAAAAATTTATTTTTCATTAATCCTTAATGTGGCTATAATCCTCTGTTGTAGCTGTGGGCTATAACAACAGTAAAGCAAAAAGGACCAATCTGTAAAAGCTGGCTAGATTGAGATAATAAAATTTCAAGATTACTTTTATTCATTTATTTTCTAACCATAGTCACAAAAGTTTGTGTAATGATACGTTTTCAAGACAATCTCACAAACAGTATACCACTAGTTTAACTCCATAATAAGTTGTTAATGTAAACACTCAGTCACTTACCTTGTGTGATCAGTAAATGTTTTTGCATGTCACAAAATAAACCAGGATCATTAAACCATTTTAGATGAAGACACAGTAAGCTTTTGTTATGTCATGAAGGATTCCCCTCTGTAAGGATACAATACTGTCAACAATACAAAACCAGCAGTAAATTAAATTTGAAAATTTCCAGCAGCTTTCTGTGGAGTATGTGGCTCACCTACAAGTACATGAGAATCCAAAATTTGATATCGAATTTATTTACAGAATACTGCTTATGGCCAGTAGAAAGATTATTTTCACCTGACAAGTGTTTTTTTTAACAGAAGCTGGCCACTGACTGAGTAGGGCTGACTTATGGCACCACAGTTCTTATGATGGTGACAATTAAAAAAAAAAAATGTGACTGACCACTAAATACAGACCAACAAGATCTGAGTGATACTCTCAGGAATATGATGGGACCAAATGAATAAAATGAAAGTTTAGTCTGCTTGAAAATGTCATGAAAAGATTGGTTAGTAATTTAGCCATGCAGTCATTCATGGCTTTTGATCAGCGTACCCATGGCTAAGAACCACAGAACTTTACCTGTAATAAAATCCAATTACTGTTTGGCAAAACAAAAGTATATGTTGCTGTGATTTGCTGTGGACCACAAAATTATAACAATTATAGAAACATGGAGTGGAAAAACAGATTTATACATTTGGGTAAGAAAGCTCTCTAGGTCAAATTTCAAGCAAACTAAAAAGGCAGGTAGATCTCGCCTGTGTCTACACTGTAACATGTTTACATTCTGTATTATGTTTTTAGCCAGTATATGGTTAAAACTGTATGGTTTGCTGTGCAAAAAATCACGGGATGTCAATAACCTTTTCTTACATATAACATGTAGAGAGAATAGAGCTCTAGCCTCATACACCCCAACTCTAATCTTCTCCCATGAGATGATAGTCCCCTGTGGAGGAGCCTCACACGACCCACTGATGTCACTGACTGCTAGGTCTGCTCTGCTTGGTATTCAATGCCCGCCTCCCTGGAGGATAGCAGTAGCTCACTGTACCAGTGTGTATGTCAACTCATGTCTTGGAGTATTGACACATAGCTAATACACAACTGTGCACAGTGCCTGCTGCATCCATCAATACTTAGAGAATATATTGTATGGATAAAACATCTTGTAACACAGCAGTTCAAGACTGCAGATGCAATCCACAGAGGTAAGTTGTGTACAGTATGCAATGATTTTAGAATACAAAAGTGCAGCCGAAGTTTTGCCAGGAAGCCTTCCTGCTGAGGATACACAATCTACTTCCAGAAGCTAAAATGCAAATGTTTTCAACAAAGGACTCAGGGACTCACTCACCCCAACACAGACTGTCAGTTCCATGCAGTCTGTATGCTTTCCTTTTTCTAAACATCATAAAGCATCTACCTGATTTAAAATGTATAAGCCAACTTAGTAGAAGATGTCTAATGCACAATAATCCAACTGGAATATAATACTGATGCCTGCCTAGACAATGAGCAAGCCGGTTGCATGGGTTATTAACATTTAATGTTAGGCTTATGTTCAGTGCAAACGCACTGGGGTCGAGTTATGATAATAGCAGTCGGCCACGCCACATCTGGAATAACGCTGTCTGCAAAGCATGATGTGATGATTGTGAAATTACTAGTTTTTGCACTGTTTACTGAACAGTCAAACGTGCAGCTTTACCGTGAAGCAACTCAGTCACAAAGGCATACATCACAACTAGAGGGGAAACAATTTGTTTTAACAATGCTTGATTCATATCACAATTTGTGATTGCCGATACAATTCAAGAAGGATATTGGTTCACTTAAAAAGATACAATCTGAAAAGATTCAGTGACTTTTTAGTTTTGCGCGTGCAGGTGAAATTCCCTAGATTCCTGTTGTTTCTTATAAGGGAATCAGGTATGAAATAATAATGGATATAAACTGAGCCAGGGAAAAAAATCTTCATGTATAATATGTTGGCCTATGACTGATATACCAGCGGATATATGAAATAAGAACATTGATAAACACATAAAAAAAAATTCTTGTAATACCCTAAATATGACTCAAGACAAAGAACCAGAGCACTACTTAATTTAAATAAGGAACTTTAGTTAGTAACAATCTAAACTAAAACCAAACTAAAATAAAACCCCAAAATTTTCATGAAGACATTAACTTGTGAATTTATGAGCCCCGATAAATTCTGAATGGCAGCATGACTTCAGTATTGACTGAAGTAGACTCTTTCGTGTCTCAAAGTGGTTTTAGCAATGCTTTAAGTTATTTGGAGCCTTTTTTCTTTAGTCTTCCTGTATGGAAAATATTTGCCTGTAAGTATTTTGACATTTAGAGTTGATTTATTTTTTGTGGTATATTTACCGTCATCATCTTTACAGATGTATGGACTAAGCTCAGGTAATTTGTGGAGTATTTTATGCCTTCCACCTGTGATATCATCCATACAGGAATCTGATGTTTTCCAAAATGCACCTGGTACTTCATGCACCTGGTGATACAAAAAGACAATACATATTTACAATAAGTTTCTGTGATGAAAGCTGAAATTCTGTTTGAAAACCTAAGTTATATCGATGTATGCTAACCACTAGCATATCAGTGCTTTTGGTACATCCGGAGATGTATAACATGCCATTTGCATTGAATACAGATTCCTCCATGTTCAGCTTTACAGTTTTAAGTGGAAAATCCTGAATCAGCGTTTTCTTGGGGAAACTACTATCTATCCGCTAAGCTGAGCCATGGACTGTAGACTAAGTCCAAGCTGATGACGTCACAGACAGGCAGACTCAATGGAGTAATGTTTAACGTCTTGTCCATTGAAAGTGCACAAAAACACACATCCGCATAAAGTCTGCTGTGCTTAAATCCAATGAGTTACTACTTAGTATCAATACAATCAGTTTATTACCTTTTAAAATGATTTTAGATCAATCCATGTTGTCCAGAAAGCCAACTTACCGGGAATATGTTGATGTTGTTGGATCATAAGAATAGAAATCGATACATTGTGGTAATAAATAAATTGTTACACCCATAATTATTACATCAGTGACAAATGCACACCCAAAAACAGAACACAAGGGTATTTAATTAAATGCTAATTTCCAAGAACTGGTGCATATACAATAAAACAGTTAAAAAAAATTACAAGAGGGTTGGCTTTTAACCGTTTTAAGAACAGGTGAACAGAATCTATCTTAAATGGAGCTATGGACAATGTTAAATTTGTGCTGTTTCCATTCAAGGATGATCAGACATGGTCTTCATTTATTAAGCTGTGCTTACTGAGACGATGAAACAACATCATCAATCATTCTTAAAGACTAGTGCTCCGATGGGGAGAATTAGAATGCATTACAGATGTCACGCATCATCAAGCTAAACATCTCATTTCCACCTCACTGTGTGTTGTGTCTGCTCTGTGTCTGGGACTTAGATCTGGCTCTGTCTGTGGATCATTTGTGTGTGTGTGTGTGTGTGTGTGTGTGTGTGTGTGTGTGTGTGTGTGTGTGTGTGTGTGTGTGTGTGTGTGTGTGTGTGTGTGTGTGTGTGTGTGCCTGGTTACGGTTAAGTGCTCCTGTGGTCGGCCTCCCTGGGGCAAGGTATCCATCACAGTCCAAGCAGTTTTTGACTGGGCACAGCTTAGGCCCTCGAGTCTGCTCTGGTCTCCTCAATATCTCCCTGGGGTCCCTGTGTGTCAAGGGATACCACCTGCACCAAACACGCACACACAGACATTCACACACAAGCTAATACAAATCACTGTGACCCTAACACTCCTCTAATGGCCTCATTAGGTGATTAGTCCCACAGGCAGGACTAAACTAACATTGCCACTTCCAAAAGCACAGCTCTGGCCCTGGGGAGTAATGGTGGATGCAGGTGGGAGTACAATACATACACAAACAAACAATAAGGTAACGTTTGTGTATTTGTTGGGCCTCTTAAATAGCTTTCATTTAATTGTTTTGTTTTCAAAACAGGATGGATGAACTGGAGCCTGGTAATTATTACGTATTTGCTTTTTTTCAGCGTAAAAACACATTTAAAGGGGTAATTTGAGTTGATTAGCTAAATTTTCAAACTATAAGTAATTCAAATATAAAAGAGGTCATGATTATTGGACAAACAGCTTGGCAGTCATCTTAAACAGTCAGTTCAAATTATACATGTCTGTTTTCTCTTCCATACTGTTACCAGTGTTTAAAAGAAGTCTGTTCATCAGCAGCTGTGTGTAGAATTAATACAACAATCCATATTGTAAAGCACAACGCCTGAATTAAATATTGTTTACAGGAAAAATGAATGAAAAAACTGCTTTGTTAGGGAATCATTAAACTTCCCTAATGTCTGCAAAGACACTGTTGTATCTGCAGCAAGTTAGTAATGAAGTGTGTGTGCTTATGTTTCTGTGTTCTCATGCATGCATATGTGTGGTTTAGCAGAGGGCGTGCTTTGACCGTTCATATCCTGCTGTATTTATTAATTCAGCCGACATTCCTCCAGCATGGTGTGTCGCCGACAACAATCGGCTGCAGAAACCCACCACAAGCGTCTCTCCAGGAATATCGAAGTCAGTGGCTTTGGTGTCATAATTAAGTATGAAATATTGATGCCTATAACTTCGTCTGTGGTCCCTGTGAGGAAGCCTTTAAGACACACTGGGTAAAGAGGAAACTGTAAGAGTCTGCGAGCTCGGGAACCTGGGTCACCGATGAATAATTGACAGCAACATAATTAGCTTGGTGCTCTATTGTGTTTGCAGGTTTTCAACACATTCCAGCAGCGTGTTCTACTATAAGAACAAATGTCAAACACAGAGCATGAAGAGCTCTCCGAAGATGTATGATTGAAATGTGTAAGAAAAAATTACTATTTTGACCCCATGCTGCATGTTCAGTTAAAACATAATGAAAAAATGTAAGTATAGTTGTCTTTTTATCTCAACTCTTCAGCACAAAGGGAGGAGCTAAAAGTAGAAATAAAGGAATGTTTTAGCTCTTGAATCTACACTCACTACAAAGACAATGTTACCTGCAGGCATGGCAATGACTCACATTTGCAAGTAAAAGGGAGAATAAATGTCTAATTGCATAATAAAACAAAGGTTCAAGTATTTCTGCCAATTTATACAAAACTACATTCATACCCATATTTACCTCGGCTATATAAAAATTCAACACACTCCATGCAAAGCTCAGATTAACCCTAAAGATGCATGTTGGGTAAGGACAGCTATCTTATTATTTTAGTCTTGGCATCTTGGACTGCCTTACACTGCGTGTCAGGAAAATGTATAAAAAAAAAAATCAGTGAATGAATCACGAGAAGCCGACAAATCCAAAGCTAACGGAGAGCTGTCTGCTCAATACCGTCCTCATGCCATGGAATAAAATAATCCCTCTCATCTGCTCAGACTTGTTAACAAAGCTGTCAGCTTGATTTTACAACCAAACAGGCCTCAGTCAGACCCTCCCTGTAGCAGTGATAAAGGCACAGACTTGGTTAAAAGCTTCAAACAGCAGCACGACTAACACACGTGCACAAACCCTGTTCCTCTTTCTCTATTGTGTTGACCAAATGTCAGCTCTCCTGACAAACAGCCTTGTTTGCAGCCAATGATTACCTCATAGCTAATTAATCCTGATTCAATCAATGGGAACTATTCAGATATTGCGTTTGAGTGTGTGTGTGTGCGTGTGTGTGCGTGTGTCAGCATGTATTTATGCTATGAGTGTATGTGCTGCAATGTGTCAGTGTGAAAGAGATTAAGTAATCAGAGCGGAGGACTAGTGGGTTAGATGGTGATGGATGACACTTGGAGAGAGGCCTGTTCTAATCAGCAGGACCTTTTCACCACAGTAGAGGAGGAGGAGGAGGAGGAGGAGAGGAAGCGATGTTTGTGTTTTATTTTTAATACGTTTTCAACACTTTTTAGAGCATATCTGTTAAAAAACAGAGCTGGGGGGGGGGGGGGGGGGCTTAAACCAGTCAATGGAGAAAGAGGACAAAAGTAAATTAAATATCCAATTGGGATGATAAGACATAAATCCATAAATCTGGAGGAAAATGACAGAATAATCAGAAAAGGTGAGTCTAAGTCAGTTTACATCTTGAAAAACATTATCTTTAAATATAGCAAATGGAAAGTTGAAGGTCTGACTTGAGTGCAAGGTATGTTTTTTTTTTTTTTTTTTTTTTTTCGTGATAAATGTAAAACAGATGGGTTACAGCTTTGTTTTATGTCCCTATTCTCAATTAAAGACCACGTGTCACAGACTGTTACTTTGGCATCCATATCAAAGCTGCAGCTAATAGCCACTCTTTTTATAGTTATCCCTGTGCTCCACTCCAAACCACAAGAGGTCTTGGCATGCATCTTATATCAAACAGCCAGGGCCAGGAGAATTAAAGAAGAAAACATGTTTGTTGTCTCCCTTCCTCTGTTCATTAGCCGCTCTCGAGGAATCGTCCCCAGGTAGCCTCTTTCTAGTTGTTTCCTGGAGTGACTTTAGAGAACTTCTACCGATGCCATGTTTAAAAGATCATTTGTAGATATTCAACACAAACAAACCAGCCTCATTTAAAATGTTAAGACATGGTTTATTTGTGGGGCTTGTTTGCATTTTGATAAATATGGTGGCGTAAACATGTTATAAATATATGAGCATTCTTATTAATGTGGGATTTCTAACATAATTAAAAGTAATTAGTTAACAACTATTAATAAGTGAGAGAAAAGCTGTCGCCTTGCTTCTTTCCAGATGACAGTGAGGGGGGGCGACCCAGAAATGGATTAAAAACATCTTTTAACCAACCCTTAATAACAAACTTGTCAAATGTAACCGAGACGCCCATGACTCTCTCAAATTTGAAAAATTAATCATGGAAGCAACAGATAAACATTGCCAGACTGTGTAAGAAGTAATGACAACATTGACATCATTAATGTTTAAATCTAATTGAATTTTGGTTTATATCAGTACATTTAATCTAAAAAGTAGCCACATATTAATTTGAAAAAAAATAATGGGCTGTAACCTCACTGGCCTTGCTGTGTGAGGGTGTGTTCAGAGTGCCTCAATTCAGTGTTTCTCAGATTATTTTTGACCAAGGACCACTTACCTCCCCTAAAAAAACTCACGGACTGCCAAGCTTAAAAGCCCCAGAACAACAGCCCAGATAGTCAACTGATGTAATATAAACTGGCATCATACATGCACTGGCTACTAGTACTGACACTAACGTTAGTTTCAAAGGTGTCCATAATGCTCACTGCAGCTGAATCGTCAAGCTGCTGCACCTTCTTCTGGCCCGTATCGAAGGCTTTTCTCTTCCTCATTTGATTTGTCTTTTGACTTTTGACTGTCCTTGTCTTAAGTCATCAATACATCACGACTTTGCCTGTAGGCTCATTACTGGAGTCACGTTAGCTTGACGGTTTTCTCCGAGGGGGAGTTCAAGGAAACTTTTGAGTCCTGGCAAACTGTTTTTTTTTTTTTTTTTTTTTTTTTTTTTTTTTTTTTTTTTTCAATGTTCCATAAAAAAACATAATTTACTCACTGTCAAGGCGGACCACTAGGAGGTGCTGGCAGACCACTAGTGGTCATTGGACCCCGATTTGAGAAACACCTTAATTCACACATTCAAACAAAATATAAGTGAAGTAAACAGATACACTCACAACAGATGATAGATTATAGAATGAGTGTAAACTAGTATGTTTATTGTCTTTTTGTATCACCAGTTGTATGAAGTACCAGATGCATACTGTGGATGGATGGATGATAGCACGGGTGGAAGGCACAAAATACTCCACAAATTACCTGAGCTTAGTTCATACATCTTTCAAGATGATGACGGTAAGTATACCACAAAAAAATAAAGAAAAAAAGTGAGGCTTCACTTAGACTTATCACTTAAAGGGGCTGTGAGGACTGTCTGTTTGAAGTGGATTGCAGTGACACCTTTGGTTGGAATTGCACGCACACTGTCATGATGTCATGACTCTTAACAAGGCATGTGTTTGTTTTGAAGCAACTGAATGGAGATCAGATCTTCTTTTTAACACTACCTTCCTTTATTCAAGACAGCTTTTACCAGACACAACACAACGGGGTAATGTATTTATCAACAGTTAGGTAAAGCTATTGTTTAAAACATGACAACAAGCAAACTTTATAAGTTTGTATCGTAGTTTAGTAGCCAGCTATATTTAACGTTACTCACAGCTCTGTAGGCTAACGTGTCACATTAGCAAATCCTTGATATGTCCTGCCAGTGCACATCTAGCAAACAGAGCAAACTTCATAACCTGGCTCTTATTTTATTAATAGACTCTCAAGTTTAAACAGACCATTGTAGTACAACTGCTGCATGTGGGTTGGATTGAACATTATCACAAACAGCTTAGCCTGTGTTTCAGCCTTTAAGCCCGCGATCTATTAATCTCCTGTTTAGTTTTCTTCTGCTCTTCTGTGCCTTTTTCTTAATGCCAGTCCAGCTCCAACTGTGTCCACATTCCTACTAAATTAATCCAAGAAGTTGTTTTCAGCAGAGAAAACACAGATCTCTCTTTTCACTACTGAACTCTGTCAACGTGACTTAAGACTTCAACGTGCCGTAAATCAATCCAGTCCTGTCCGACCGATTGGGAAGCTAAGAAATAGCATTTACTTTATTTGTATTGATAATCTGATTTTAAATTGTGGATTATGATCAGGCATATACCTAGAAGTGAGACTTTTTCAAGATCACTTAGAATCTCCTCACAGTCCCTTAAACACTGAAGACTTGACTCAGTCTTTCATACGTGACCACTAAGCCTTCACTGACATGATCAATCTGCTCTTTGTGCACAATGACTCCATTGTCTCTCTTCATGGACTACCACAGAAGTGAGGTCATCTTCTTAATGCATGATGACACATGAGGGAAACAGAGTTTGAAAATAGTGTCTATCTGTGTAAATGTGTCAGAAACTTGGTGTCTGTTGAAATCGTCTGTAGCATTACTGAGAATGAAGTCAGTGACCCAGAATGAGCATCAGATAGTTGCATTTATCGAGACATTAGGTAATGTTAGAAAAGAAGAGGAGTAAGGTTTTAATCAGCCATCTCCCCCCAGAACAGGAGCGACACACACACACACACACACACACACACACACACAGAGTCATACTCCCATACAAGTGCACTTTAAGAGCTGCGCCCACGTATGGCTAATCACACAAACTCAAGCATGGTAAAACATCCACAGGCAGACTACGAGAGCTGCACAGGTGGTGCCTCATATGAGGTCTGAACTCCACATCAAAAGGACACCTCTGACATCTCAGATCGCTCACAAATGATGATGCACAGAGATCTTTTGCCACTACAAAGGCAGAACAAAAGAACTGACATGAAAGAGAAGTCAATAAACATAAGGCGTTTAATAAAACATTTTTTTTTTCTGCTGAATTCACTACAAAGGTTTTTTTTTCACTGTTTCTCTTCTCACACAACAAAACAAAAAGAAAAAGAGAGAACTGTTGAGTCACATGATCGACTTAGAAGAGTGGCAACAATCCAGTCATTTTCTGTTGAAAGTAACTACCAGGTTAAGGCTGGGCTATGGTTTCCACACAAACGTGACATCAGTTCCTCTTCTCTGCTGAGTGTGGCCGCAATTTCACGCAAGAATTGTTCATCACGTGGTTATCACAGTGATCTGTGTGGGATGAATCATATAAATGGCAATACTTTTGTACTTCAAATGCGAGGAGCTCCTGTTTATCAGCCCTTTTTGTTCAGGTGTCTCCATGCAGAGGTTAGAGATTTTCAGATGTGCAGGACACAGAACTTTCCTGCCCCAAGGGGCAAGGCTGTAAAAATGAGATCATTGATGTCGCATAAACCAAGCTTTAGACAGCAGAAATGTGAGTGTGATGTAGGCAACCTAGTGTCAATAGAAAAACATATGAAGATGAAAGGGGAGTTTTTCACATATGACCTAAAATATGTCCCTTTCACTATTATTGAAACACTAGTTCCTCATTTGTTTACTGCAGTCATGCAACATGTAAAACGTCCCAGTTGGGGTGACACACTGTGAATATGTGGACACAGTGGCTTACAACTCGTACCAAACAGGACCATCATCAAAGTAAGCTGCACACAGCCTCACAAGCTGTGCTCGAAACACACGCAGCAGCCCAGTGCAGAGGCAGCTGAGTGAGTAGGAGCAGTGGCTTACAGATGTTCGGTGTCCCACAGCAGTTGTTGGAGCTACAGTGAAGTGTCAGCCCGGGAGGACAGAGAGCTGAGGCACAGCGGCAAAGAAACAGAATGGAACATGAGGCCACACTCAAAGCCACACAGCCCACAGCACCTCAAACTGCTGGCCCTGCCAACGGCCTGTGAACACATCAAGCCAACACGAGTCAAAGGGGAGAGGGGGGGGTACATGATGACAAATCTGAATTTCGACATTTGAAGGTGCTGATCTGTTTTTACATTGATACAGTGGTCCTCACCAATGATCAGCAAGTTAGACTACAGGTCTATGGATAAGAAAAAAGATGTAAAAACTATCATTCTGTGGAGACAGATAATACTCAAATGTGGCTGATTTGTTGTCTTTGTTCCAGCTTATAATTTAAGAACTTGACTTTACAAACCATTTCAAGCACAGTCAAACCATGCAGCGCAGGAAAACTGCAGCATATAAATACAGCTTGACCCAACATGATTTATGTTCACTGTAAATATTATAAATGTTGGGTCTGTTTGAGATTTGAGTGACAGCAGAATTGCTTCTTGGTTAATGGGTGGGTGGGAAACTGCAGGAAGGCTAGTTAGCAGAAACTCATTGCTTTTCCAGGTGGTCTGTGCCAAGGTGAAAATGGCTCTGGTCAAAGGTCAATCTGCTTGTTTTTTCCTCTTCTCTGATGTGGCACTGTAAAATGACTGTTGGGGTTTAGAGGCCCCTCAAAGCCTTTCCTGCAGGAGAGATCCCTTAAATTGGTTTGTCCAAGTCTGCTCATGCTGGCTTTGGTCTGAACTTCTCATTCTGACTGCATGAAGTATCCTGAAGAACCAAATATCATCAACTCTGATTTCCTCTCCGTTTCAACATTCTGTGTACTATTTCAACTATATGATGCAATGCAATTCAAAAGTTCACTTGATGCAGATGTTTTTGATATTTAAAATGACTAAGCCGGTTCCTTTTTTTCCTCATTTCAAACATTCATTGGAGTGCTTCAGCTTTTTCATGTTTGTGTGTGCACAACTGCTTCCAACTCTGTGTGAGTGCCATGTTTGTCTATGTGTGCATGCTCACTTGCAGGTTTGTGTGTGCTTAAGCTGACTGAAGGATCACACGCACACGCTGGTGTAACATGAATATTCTGCTTTGCGTCTGGCTTCATGGTCTCCCTTGGTATGGGGAGCCATGTAGCCGGGGGTGGGGTAGGTGTTTGGGAATGGGCACACTCTCTAATGGGCTACCCAGGGATTTGACGCCACTCTCAAGAGACACATGGGCTCCATACATCCCAGCCTGCAGCCTTTGTCAAAATACACACTTCCTCAGCTATTCCTTTTCAAATCTATTAACGCCAAACTCAAATGCACGTCCAATTAGGCTAAAAAGGCAAACTTCATAGGAAGTGTGTGTGAGACATTTGGCATGAGAAAGTACTGATATGGTCTGTCTAGCGGTGAGTGTATGTTTGCTTATGATAATGCAGTGTGATTAAGGGTGACTGCATAATAAATTTAGAGTTTTGTCCTTGAAATAATTTGTGAGACAATTTTGGTAAAAGATGATTTGCATAACTGCTCACATGGTTCCATCACAGAGTTTTTATACGTTACAAATTAACAGATGGGTAATAAATTAATGCTGAAAACACCTTCCCCATGTTAAATCATTTGAAACACTCCACAAAGCACAATTTTTTTTGTACATTTTTGGGTTGTTACAGAAAACAAGCATGTGGCATAATGTTTGGATTTGCTGATTACTTCTCTTAATTTAAAGATAATATTATAAAAATGGACACTCAGCAGTGCAGTGAGATCTAGATGTGATGATAAAAACATGATAAACCTTTCATATATTTGGATACACCATGTAATGCTTTTAGTGTTTTGGTAAAACGTCAGTCTTTTTTTCTTTTGTAAATTCTTGTATAATTTGAATTACCAGGATTCAGGAATGAGATGACAAATTGTGGTTTCATAAGTGCATTTAAGTATATTTGTGTGATCACGCAACCTTGTGTCTGTATCAGCATTTGCATGCGAGTCTCTCTCTCCCTCTGTTTGTGTGTGTATGTGTGTGTGCGTGTGTTTCACCTGTCTCCATGACCACCACAGAAAGCAGTGTGCTTCCTGCCCCCTTTAATCAGAGTAGCACAATGGTGAGGCTAAAGCTGCCTTATCGCAACATAATCAGATTAGAGAGGATTGCTGCTCTGCTAAGCACCACAAAGTAAAGCACCCTCCATCCCTTGGATCAAGATGATTTGATTAATAATTTGTGATTATATTATCCTTTAAGAAGCATAAATTGTTTTATTTTTATTTATTTATTTTCCATTTGTTTTATTTTTTTTACCCTCACAGTTCTGATGGCTAAACAGAGATTGAAAGATTATCTTCCCTACATGAGCAAGCACTCCCTCTCCCTCCCATTCTTTTCCTCTCAATTCATTTCTCCTCTCCACTAACCACGGTCGGCATGTTGATAGTACTGCCAGTGACCAGATGGGGGTGCCATGACTGCTGCACACAGTTGGGGCCTCCTCCACACCTAATCTCATCAAAATAAACATGCCAGCAGTTGTCAGCTTCTCCGGCAGGGAGGGAGGGTGCTATAGAAACAGGTCAGGCTAATCATGCATATAATTGCATTTTGACATTTTGGGCTACTGGGACCAGACCTTTGGATATCAGGTTATCCTCGAAGCACTTAAGTGATTAACAAATGAAAATGCAGCTCCGAAACTTAATTAGATATTATGTCTCGTTTGTGCCTATGGGTGGGGTTTTAAGGTATCTGCTGTCAGTGAGTGGAGAGCATTGTGCTCAGTTAAATCAAGACACGTCAAGAGGTGAGGATATAGAATCATTCTTTATCAAAGACACATGACTGAGTGTGTAATATTTGTTCAATATGATGCTTTTCTTTCCCCATAATTTTAAAATTAATCATTTTTACAAATGGTTGAAAATACATGTTAATATATCAGATTAAGTGTTTGAATGTACAACCTTATTCAATCACCAGTATAATCTAATGGCAGAGAAATGTGAGCATTTTATCAATGGACAACTGTCCTTCCCAGTGGCACAGTTAAGGAAAATAAACATTTATCCACAATTTGTATTAAAAAGCTGCTGTTGGAAAAATGGACTCTCTCTCTCTCTCTCTATCTCTCTCTCTCTCTCTCTCTCTCTAGTTTTCACCAATCCTACAATCCTAAAATTCAGGTGAGAATTTACAGAAAGCACAAGGTTTGATTGTTGGTCAGGCATCGCCAAAAGAGAATTAGACAACAGCATAGACCCAAAACTTCAAACATATGGTCTAAATCCCATTCATATATAATTGCTTCCAAAGTCAAAGGAAGGAAAAATAATTTGAAGTTTATGTTCAAGATATAGTTTACATTTTTTTTCACCATTCATGTTAGCAAGTGTGTACAGCAAAAGAAAAAGTATATGATGTATATTTTGTAATTCTGCAAAATAAACTTTCCTCCTAAAAATATACCACACCCCTAAAAGACTCCACCTAAAAGACTGTGACATTCAAGTGCAAAAAAAAAAAACACTTCATAAATATCTCAATATTTTTTTTTGAAAGCTTGACTCTTAAACAGAAGGGCAAGTGATTCTCCATCTAAATAAATCTGAGTCCTCTGATCCGCTTCCTTAATGTGACAAAAACACTCTACCCTCCTGACACCCTCCATCCAGAAAGACTCCACCTAAAAGCCTCCACTTGTTTTGTTCCAAACCATGCACCCTGCAGATAATAATTATGTACCAGTGTGAAAGCTGTCTAAGGGTTTCCCCCCACAGTATGACCAAAGAGACAATCTCAATGGCCACTACCCGATTCTCTGCTCACCGCTCATCATACCCCCATGTTGGAACCAGGTCTTGAACACGATTAGCTACTTTTCCACTTTACTAATTCATGGGCTAACTTCTGGCACTGAACACTAAGGGCAAAATCCATCTTACCTTTTTAATCATTCGCACTCCGTCCCTCTGCTCTGTTTGTCCCTTTAAAGTTTATATCCACTACCTCTGATGTTCTGATTCCTTGTCTATCTACTTTTCCAACAGACTTTGTCACCTTAGGTTCACTCTGACATCCAGAACAGTTAATTGCACAACAAAGCCGTCTCTGAAAATCATCTTACCTTCCTGTCCTTCAATATCCAACATCTTAGATTTACATGCTTTTCCTTTTTTCCTTTTTCAGTGGGAACAGATTAATAGTTTACCCTGTGCCATCAAAACTCAGGTCATTCTAATGCAAAGACAGTTGTTTTGCAGTGCAGCTGGTCTCTTCCAGTATGTATAGAATATATTCTGCCAACAAAAATACTGATTTATTTATAATTGTAACTTACCACATCATGAATTTGTTTATGGGGGGAAAAAACATAACACACTACGGAGGAAACTATACAGTACAGGTTTACATTGACAGGGATGAGTTGCATTAACATCTCTGTCATTGAAGGATAAGTTCCACAAGTATTCTAGTGAGAAAGCAGCAGTGCTGTTATGTCATAAGGTCATGTGAGTGAGTTGCAGCCCCCTCCATCCTATTTTCTGTTCACTGCTAATCATCAGTGGGGGAAAAAAGTGGAAACTGTGATGAAGACATGGCTCCCAACAGTCATCTTGGACCATGTCTGCTTTGTGACTCTGCTTCATGGGACAACAAGAGCCATCAGTCAGAGAGGATAGGCGGAGAGAGGGACGGATGCATGCAAGGGGGGGGTTGGGGGTGAGGATGTGGGAGGGTGGATGAGGGAAGTCTGGGCCTCAGCTGTCAGCTCAATGCACTCACATATGGTTCAGTGTCCAAGTAGCACTATGTTAAATGACAAAGGGCCTTCCCTCTACGTCATCATAAAATGACACACTTTTATACACACATTAGTCCGTACATGTGCACACTTACACTCAACTGTGGGCATATTTTTGGGTAACCATATATATACAGTATACACAAGTCTGCACACACATAAACATGCACAGAGTACATTCTCAGAGGCAGGCAACCTCATCTCCTGCATTTTGCATAGGTGACACTTTTCATTATTCAAAGCTCCTTTCTGGGGATGTGGTGTGCACATCGAGAGGCGACATGCACTCTCTCCAAACAAGGTACACCTTAATTATGCATGCTCAGACTACAGGCAATGCAGTTTGGTGCGCATGTGTAAGTGCCTCAATGTATGTGTGTTTGTGTCAACTTACCTAATTGTTATTGTTTATATGTGGAAACTGTGCGCAAGTGTGTCCTGTGTGCAAGAGTCTTCAGTATAAATGTGTGTTTTCATGTTTATGTGATTAATTTACAACCTCCTTTGAGCACCTGCATATACGTAACACACATTCTTCATATGGGTCCTTGCTGTTCAACAAGTGCAGTTGAACATCTGTGACAGAGTTGGTGTTAAATTCCCATAGTATCTGTAAACACGCCACAGTAGCTACCATGTAGTCAGTTCAACAGTGGTGAAGTCATTTGCTTGCACAAAAAGCTTGTCAAAGCCAGACTATGTTTGATAAGCCCATTCAGTGTGAATAGATGAGATGCAGCGTGTCATAAAAGGCTCCCACCTGACCCACCCTTCATCAGAGCCATCCTCCACCCTCAACAAAACATATTTGTATTGTTGTTGTGTGCTTACGTCTCTTCATCGGCCTGACAGGGTTTCAGGCTTGCGCATCTCTCCCTGAAGAGACAGTGGTGATGAAACAATTTGAAAGATGGCTGCTCCTGTCGTTCGCTCAGCATTGCAGCTCACTGCGAAACACACGAGTAAGCTTTCATTTAGGCGATTACACCCGATTAAAATTCCCATTAATGTAGGGGAGTGCACGTTTCTTTAGAAGAGGCCTCCGCTTTGAGTGTCGACACAACGGCACATTAGAACAGTGAGCATCACATTAACCAGCAGCGCTGGCAGCTCAGAGGTGCAGCAAGACAGGGATTTTCAGCTTGATTGGGTTTTCATCTTGGAGTAAAGGGATGAATTATTTATTTTCCAACTTGAATGTTTGTGTGAGAGAATATAGGGAAGTGTGTGTATGTGAGTGTGCTTGTGATGGATGAAAAAAGCCAAGGTAAATACTTTAAAACATTCTACCTTTCTCTTGATGCAGAAAAACAACAAGCTTCAGGGTCAGAGTGCAGCGTTCCCAAAAGTGAAATTCCAGCAATTATTCACGGGAGATCCACAGCGGGTGCTCAGGGCAACATGTCCGCACCCTTGAGTGGGCAGAGGAGACTGACAGCCCCATTATAAAACGGCCCGCGTGACAGATAAATATTTCAGACACAAATAAATAAAGGATGCCCAGCGTTTTCCCTCTGAATGACTTTTCACAGCCGAATGCCCACGGCCGCCTGCCCTGGGATCTCCTGACGGCACCCTTCACCCCTCCCTCACTATCACCCCACCACCTATTCCACCTAAGGCTCTACGCGACACCCAAAAAATAGTCCGCTGATGTTGCCCCCCCTTCTGTACACGACCGCGGTCCTCCTCTTTCCCTGCACATCTCCCCTGGGCTGACCGCCCCTGGCAGCAGCATGCAGGTAAAGGCACTGCTCCTCCATTTCTGGGTACAAAGAAGCAATTAATCTATGTGTCTGGGACAGGGTGTCTGGGAAGGCCTTCCTATTGTGTTTTCAGATCTCTCTGTTGAACAACCTCAGTGAGCCTGAGTTGCCATTGTTGCCCAGTAATTACTATAATGTGTAGAATACATGTTGAATTGTAATGACTTTGTACTGTTTCTTTTATCCTTTTTTTGGTTAATGTAACCTGTGAGATGATTACAAAAGAGCGAGTACTGGGTGCTCGAGGGATATGTTTAAAAATAATAGATCATTTAATAGTAGATTAAGTGTATTAAATATCTGCAGCTATAATAGGCATTGCTAAGCATCTCCCCTGCCCTCCACAATAGTTTCTTATGGATTACCTCTCTCCATTTTATTGGGGCAGAGTGCCATCCCAGAGGAGTACAGTGTGATAATTCAATTAAGGGAAAATTATAAGATGTTCCTGTGGTTACAATCTAAGAGAGGCCAGTTGGGAATCTTGCAGCTACCCTCTCTCCTGCCTTTAAGCAAAGAGTCGGAGAGAGAGTGAGGAAAAAGAAAGACAAAGCAGGAGGAAGATAGCAGCCCAATAGTATCAGTTCTTCCCTCTAAGGCATACACCGAGAAAAGATAGGAGACGAGCATTAGATGAGAGATCAGAGTAAGTGATGGGGAAATCTCAGATCAGCTCCCTGAAAATATAGAACAGATTCCTTGGTTGAGGCTACATTTGTAGCAAAGTTTCAGACAGTTGAAATCCCCATCTTGAGTGCAGAGAATGACATTCTCCACAGCAAAAGCCACATACCCCATGAATCCTTGTAAATATCAGCACTGACAAGAAGTGTAGTTCAAGTAACAGACAAGATCCAGCTAAAGCTCAAATGCAGTCATACTGACAGGTGTGCCCTGTTAGACTCGTCCAAATGTTTTTCAAAGGTGTGTACAGTAGTTTGGATATCAGTTTTTTTGTGTGTGTGTCCTGCTGTGCAGCACAGAGAAAGCAATGCTTCCATCAATGGGACTATTACACCAGACAAGAGTGAAATCCTGAGAACACAAGATCCCTCTGTTTTTTTCTGTCTCTCCATCTTTCTCTTTCTCCCACTCTATCTTTCTCAATATTTCTCTTTCACAGTCTCCCTAAAAAAAATCCTGTTGAGCGGTGTTAGCATTGAGATAAAAAGAACGCTAAAATATTAATGGAGGTGTGCTTTGTTCTGGTGAGCGTAGAGACGCAGAGACGGAGTTCTTCTGACTGATAGAAACCAGGTCTGATTCATTAGCTGGGGTGTCTGTGTGAGGAGGTCCACAGAGGGCTGCCATATCCACTGAGAATGCTGGGTAGGCCATTCCCCCCTCCCTTAAACCACCATACCCCCTTCCAATCAAGCCCTCCTGTGCACTCTCTCCATCTCCTTCATTCCCTCCATCATTATCCTCCTCCTCCTCCTTTTCATTTTCAACCCCAGGTTTTCTCAAAACCTTGCTTTACTTTTTTATGAATTATTCTTGTATTATCCTCTCATCCTCCTCCTTTTCCATTTACCTCCCTCCAACCAAACTCCCCTGTATGCATGTTGTTTGTTCTCACTAATGCATCTCCAAATGTGAAAAATAACCGAAGAAAAAAAACTGTCTCCCAGCTCCGCTTTACACTAGATTCTGGGGTAAACAAGCCATAGACCTGAGAGCTTGGATCTGGTGCTACACTTTACCCTCGGTGACTGCTTCTGAGAGGTAAAGCACTGCGTATTCACATTCGCTCTTGAATTATGCTGTGCTGCGCCAGGGAGGACTGTACCACAGGGAGAGTCCGGCTTCATTCTCTCATCTCTTTATTCTCTTATCTTTTACTCTACCTCACTTTCCTCTTTCCCTGTGAGACAAAGATGATCAAACCATACTGAGTGGACACAGTCCCTCCACAAACTGTAGGGGGAAAACCACGAGAGCGCAGCAGAGAGACAGATGGAAATTACAGACTTCTCCAAAACTCCTTTCTTCCACAATCCCTTAAAAAAGATGAGCTGCTTCCCCAATGAATAGGGAACAGCTCATTGGGGTAGTCAAAGAACAAGAATGAGGAATGCTAGGATATGTTTGATCTTTTTTTATGGTCTCATTGAAAAAAAAAATCAATAGAGCAACATGAGCAAAAGAGGGGAAAGATAACAATGAGGCTAGATAAAGTAAAGTTTCCACAGATGTTTGGTACTTGATATGAAAAGTACTACACTTGTGACTATATCGCAGAAATAAAACTTATTAACTTGGGTTTCTGTGGAGAAAAAAAAAACCTCCTGAACAAAGTTTCTTGCCAAAATATTACACTGAAATCAGCGCATGGCGGCTTCTCCATTAATAGGTCGGAATTCATAAGAGATGTACATGAGCTGTAAAGTCTGTTGTGGTTTATACGCATCTATTGTGGTTTGTTGAAATGCAGCTCTATTCTTGTTCAAATGGCTTGGAGTAGTCCAGTGGGAAGTTGCTGGGACACTTGTTCTACTTGTTCTTTGTGTAAACAAGTCTTGACAACCTTACCTGATGCAACAGAGGGATAATGCAATGTTCAACAGAAAACCAACAACTCGGATGCTTTGTCGCTTGAAATAAATGGTTATAAACAGACAAGTAGGAATCATGTTTGACACCCTCCCAGCAGCCAACATTATGTTGAGAACGTGTTTAGTTTTAACAAGTTTATGTAGTGATGCACTCTTGTGTTCTAGTTATGACTTGTTTTTATACTTAATGATTAAACATACGGAATCGTTTATATTGTGATAAGAACAGCACACATATCAAGAATTACATACAAACCCACTATACCCATGTTTATCATCTTGCACAAGCAAAGCTGCCTCTATCTCTCTCTCACCCATGCACACACAAATAGGAGCCCAAGCAAGCAAACAAGCACACAGATGAGCCTGGACAAGCTCAAAATCCCTTTATTACCTTTTATTGTGAAGAGGTTGCAGAAGTGGCCTGGCAAGTGCTCCCTCTCTCTGTATACAAACCCTTAAAGCTGAGTCCCATAACCAATGAAAGGCTAGTGCAATCTGTAAGCAACCCTGTTCCCATATGGGCCAGCCTGCCTTGGGCCTCGTTTCCCTTTGTCCTGTGGCTCTCTAAGGGCCAAGCCCCACACGCCCCAGCCTAGCTGCGGGCATTTATTAAATATGCACCTTCCAGTTGCTGTGAAAAAAGATTCCAACCAGCTAATCTCATCACAGGCTGGGGACCCTCCACATATGTAAATCTACATCTGTTCTCCTTCAAAGAGCAAGATTCTCCAGGATTATCCCGCACACAGACCCAGACGCATACACACAAGAACATGCACGAACACACACAAAACACACATAGACATGCATAAGTACTTGTTTCTCCCACATGGCCACTGCCAATCAAGGAGTCCCCCCACTGCCACATGTACGTGTCTACCATCCCCAGACTCCAAACATACCCTCCTTTCTCAATTAACTTGATGACAAGCAATGGCCAAGAAATTGCTCTTTGTGTCATTGCTCTGTATTCCTTTGTGGGAAGTGACAAGGCAAGGCTGAACAAAACCTGCCCCTCCCCTGAAGGCAAGGGCTGGCTTCAGGGTGCTGGGGCTGGGCCAGGGCCCATAAAGAGTTGTGCCACAAGCCCAGGAAGCTGGCACCATACGGAGAGAAACATCCTATAGCGCCCTGGGATATCATTATACATCCTTTCTACACAGGATTAGCTTGCTCCCTGGCTGGGGGCTGCCATGAGACAGTCAATGGGAAAGACAGCTTTATCAAACATCAACAACTGACTGGCAGATGACAAAATCAGAGAAAAGGCAAAGATTGACTATAAATGTGCCACCATCCAACACAAATCATGTATATTAAAATGATCTCCATATCTGAAGTCAAAGCATAGTCAAAGTTCAGGTAAGTAAAGTAAACTGCATATATCATCTATCACTTTTTGAAATATAAAGAAAAATAGGGATTTTGATATAAAAACCATGCAAACAGAAATTATCTGATCTGTTTCCGCAATTCCTTGTTGCCATAAGATCCGTGAGGTGATGCAGCCAGGGTAAAATGGTACCAGTGGCGGCATATTAATTCAGGAAACACAGGAATAGATCCACATGGGAGTCTATTTTTCTGATAATCTAAATTAAATATCCTAGGTCTTGTTTTGTTTTGTTTTGTTTTTTGGATTGACCTATTCGCTACAGCAGGAGGTCGCTGGTCTCCATCCTGCTAATTTGGGGGTCGCAGTCTGGAAAATTTGGGTACCCGTGGTCTGAACAGGTCAATATTCTTTTCAAAACAGCTGATCTAGTGTTTTCTTTTGTCAACTTTGTGAGGCACTACATAAATTAGAGTTTAAAAAAGTTCCGGGTAAAATAGTCACAGCAACAGATTGTATGGGTGTGCTTTCCATCATATCATGTGTAAGGTAACATATTCTCTATTACGGAGCCATGGTTTGCCTTAGGGGTAGAGACGAGAAGAGGTGAACATTGTCCCTAATTCATCATTACTTGCAGTGCAGCCGTATCAGTAGTCAAAAAGCATCAATCAATCTTGAGTGTCTGCTCAACCCCTGGTGAAATACTTCTTGTGTCTGCAGAGGATCCATTAACAAGTATGAAGACAGTAGTAAAATACATGCAGTAGGTCTCATTATGTAGTTTACTAAACACTATAAGTCTGAATCGTGATCCACCTCAAATAGGTTAATATCAGAGGGATACAACAGTGACAGCTTACATCGCTTAATGACTCACATTATAGAAAAGCCACACTGACATGTTAACACTGAAAAGTGCTGACATTTAAAATACGTGACTGATTTTTAAATGTTCACTTTCCCAAACGACCTGCAAAGCTGCACATGTACTGTTTTCTGATATCAATCAGGTATATAGTTTGTAAGATTTAATTCATCTTGAGATAAAACATCATGTTCACAGGGGCTGCTATCGTATAATTAGATTTAAAAAAAAAAAAAGCTTTAACACAAAGAAAGACCATCTGACACGACATAACACTTACACAGAGAATGGTTGTTAAGACATGTTCGATAGATCCGATTTGCATGTTTAATTAAGCTATCAGCTCAGTACAACAGAGACCCAAAACATAAAGCCGCAGAGTCAACAGCCCCTGAAATAAGACCTCCCTTCGGTCAGGAGGGCTAAGGAGAAGTGGAGGGAGGAGAAGAGGGAGGAGGAGGAGAGGGGGCAGGCGAAAAGGGTGGTGGTGGGGTGCAGTCAGTCACTAATACACTGAAAGGGAAAGCGCAAAGCTTTTCATTAACACCCTGTGAAAGGCACATTCACACTCCAGCCCACTAATTAAGTCAGGCCTCACTCACTGGGGAGCAGCAGTTGAGAGGAGAGACTGGAGAGAAAGAGGAGCAGAGTTGGGAAAAAGAGAGCAAAAAATGAGGAGACGAGGTAAATTGAAAGAGGAACGGGGCAAAAAGTGAAGTTGCTGGATGGAAGAGAGAGAGAGACACACAGAATGAGAGCGAAGGAGGAGGGAGGTGCACAGATAATATCTCTGCCCCTAATCAGGTTGATTTTAAAGTCACTCGTTGCCAGTCCACTGAAGGCCTCATTAACTCGCCTCTGGCTGGCATCATTGTTCAGGCAGCGTTTGAAATTCACCAAAGGAATGTAGATTTGCTTTAATCCCAGCCCATCAAAGGTAAGACTGATGCTGCAGTGACGCTGTGCCTCTGGATTAGGCCAAGCTGGAGGGGAAAGGGAAAGAGAGAGAGAGAGAGAGAGAGAGAGAGAGAGAGAGAGAGAGAGAGAGAGAGAGAGAGAGCAGCAGCTGGGACGAGGGAGAGAGACCCATCCTCAGAATTTAACTATTTCAAATTCAGAGGGTGACAGGTTTCAAGAGCCCCACTGGTACTGAAGATGACACTTTCAGGGGGCATTTGAATAATCTGGATGGTCTAGGTTACATAATTATGCCATGACAATTTGGACACATATGTCAGAGTACAGTCTGGCAGCCAGCGTGTCAGTATGGGGAGGCTTACAGGAGTAGGGATAAGCACCACACTGTCCCTGCATTTACTCTCCTCCACTGTGTTCTGCTAGGTGCTGATTTGAGAAAATTTGCAATTCAAAACAACTTTTTGAAAAGAATATTTTTTCTTCTCATGAATACAGAATTTTAGAGGCAGGGTTTAAAATGCACATAGCAACAACAGGAGACCATTTTAATTTTAGCCTACCCTCGGCTGTGACAAAAGATGCAGACTAAAGACGGGTGGAATATCTGGTAGATGACGATAACATGGTGCTGTGCTTTTTCTCTCATGTTCACTTTTTGAGTTATCAACCAGGTAGCAGAGTTCAAATCAACAGGAAGTTCGAGATGTACAAAAGCATAGTCCATCCACATCACTCCAAACTGAGAAGAGAAGGTTTGAAGAAAAAAAGAACATCACCGCCAGAGGGGCAAATACCACCTGAGCATCAGACCTCTACAGAGTTTACCATTATGCTTGACAGCTCTGATAAAAGGCAGGCTAAAATACTGCTTTTATCGCTTTCTAACTGTATCTTTCAAACATGTCTGTAAGAGTAGCCTACACTTGCAAAGGTAACACTTTCCTGAGTCCTGAGGTTATATATATACTGATAAGTCATATTTATTCATGAGCAAAGCTGCTATATAGTAAACATTAAGCTCTTAGCAGCAAGAATACCAAATAAAATTTAATCTATTCTAGTGATACCTTACTCTGCCATTTTCACATTTAAAGTGCTCAAAAAGTCTTCAGGTCTACCTGTTCAATGGTGAAGAAATGGTTCCTCTCACATTGTTTAGACACTAGTTGTGTTTCATGCCTAAGTTTTAGGCTGATCCGTGCATGCTTATGACATGTTAAACATGCCTCTCAGGTGTCACCCTCTATGCTCCAGCATGCTCTGCTTCAGTCGTACCCCTGCAAAGCCAAGGATTCTCAGGGGACTTGAGGGCGAAGAGGAGAGCGGGGATAAGTGTGAGTGGAACAGACGTGAGAGACTGTGGGCATGAGGGTCCTGAGCTCACAGGGGGAGCCAGGTTAAGCCAGTTAAGGGCATTAGACCTCCAGGCTGATGAAAAGGGGCCCTCCCAGATCAAATTGAAGTAAATCTAGCCTAAATCCACACGACAAAGGGAGTTTAGACTTGGCCATTGTGCAGGCCAAAGTAAACAGGGGGTCCTTGGGTAAGCCTCCCTTCACAGGGGACAAAGGCTGAGGGTTGAGGAACTGATCTTACCCCAGTAGGCCAATGTTAGCACACAGATCACAGGGTTAGACACACTCAAACCTATCAGCTGCAACACAGGCCTCTACGGTCACAACACTCTACTAAGCCTTAAACAAGCTATAAGTTCTCCACTGGCTCTGACATTCTAGCAAGCTGCCCATGACTGCTCACATTTTGCCCTGAAGACAGGAGTGGAGATAACTTTGTGTTCAGTCACTGGCCCTCAGACAGACACCTCAAAGTGCACTTTTTCCACACATTTCTGACTTTTTCACACATCCTGGCATTTTTCTTACAAAGGCTAAAAGGATTTTTCCCGCATTATGCCTCTACGACAACTGACGAATCGCACCACCATCATCCTTATTGTCAAAGCATGAGGCGATTTTCCCAGATGGCTGTGTGCTTTGAAAGCAGGATCACAGTGGTAGGGGGAAAAAAAACCCTCCTTATTCACCAAAAACTTTCCAGAAAAGCAAGCACAATCATCCTCTTAATGATTCTAATTGAGGCATCATCATACCCGTCACACTCCAGCTGAACTTAGCACAATAAATATGTGTTCAATTAGGATCCATCAAACACTCCCAGCCACCGCTGCTGGAAAAACAAAGGGGGGCCTCCCTGCCCATGGGCCTTGTTCAATTCACCTGGCATTCATATTATGATGCTCTCATTTTTGACCTGCTTCAAATTATCTCTGGGAAAACAAAACCTTCTCCTACCAATTTGTGCCAAGACAATGGTTCTTCCTCTCTTGTGTCAGAAACTTTGGCAGATTATTGTCTCTTTGTGCTTGAAAGGTACTAAAGTAGGTGTCAGTTTCTATTACAGTTAAGGTCTCCACAAACATGAATTTACACACACACACACACACACACACACACACACACACACACACACACACACACACACACACACACACACACACCAGAGGTTACAGGCCTGGCAGGTGTTTCTGTGAGTGTGGAAAAAAAAGCCACATTGCTTCAGCAATTATCATCTAAAGAAAGCAAAACAGTGTTCACACAACAGAGGAATGCAAAAACAAAGGAGCCATTCATCAGCAGTAATACCCAAGGTGTTTTCATAGTGACGGCCATCTTGTCAGCTGACACAAGCTGAAGAACGAAATGAAAGAAAACCACCGGGGGCAACCAGGTGCTTCTTTTACTTCCAAAGAGCTTTTCACAAGCTCCCATGGGTCTAGGTGTGCATACATTTAATTATTTGAAACAATGAAAAATGGAGAAAGTCACATGGCTCCATCTGGATGGGACATTTGACACTATGATTTAAGTAGTACAGTTTGTCAGAAAAAAAAAAACAATTAAAGAACAGTTCTATCTATTTCTAATGACAAAATATATTTGCACATAGTTAACAACTTAACTATAACTTTTCCATTATGTCCACTAAGAGGTAACGCTATGTTTTGAGAAAAAAAAAAAACATTATCAACAGGCCATGCTTTGTAGTAACATACACTGTTCACTGACTTATTGCAGGACTATTTCTTATCAACTAATCTACTTCAATTAAATATTTATATCATGCATGATGGGAAAAAAAAGTGTGAGCCTTGGGAAGGATAAATGTGGCACCAAACAATCTAAACAATGTTTGGAAGGGTTTCTGGATTGAACACTGAGGACTGGAGACAAAATACTATAACAATAAATTAATTGAAATTTGAAATAATTAATTAAATTTACCAAATTTCCCACTGGAATTAATAAAGTATTTATGTTAATCTGATTCTGAATTGAAGTCTCAGATCGGTGAATCTTTACACCTCTATTATGCATACTGTAGTGCATATTGGACTTTTGGACACACTTTTACATGTGTAAATCCATAATGTGGCTTTTTTTTCTTCTCAGCATTGCTCTGTCATTTACACATTAACAATGAAGAACACCTATTCCCCTTTATCCAAGTTATACCAGTTTAAAGGGAACTAGTGTGTATAGCTTCTATATGCCATAGAGCAGCAAGTCAACAAACACAATTAAAATCACAATGACATTAGTGGCTTCATTTGAGACTTTAACTACATGGCTGTCTGTTAGCACAGCTTGTGCTTGGGCAAGTCAAAAGCTTGGCTACAGGAAATGATAAACAATCCAGTTGAAGTCAGCCATAAGGATAGTCTGCTTGTCAGTCCTCTTACCCTAGAACAGCCTGGGGTTATCATGATGTGCCAGAACATTTGGTGTGAGCGTTTGACTGCTTCACCTCCTAATCGTGCCTCCTCCGGGCAACACTCTCATGGGAGACCTCTCATCCTCTTCTCTTCCTGCTCCTCAGTTTTCAGCAGACTCTGCTGTACTCTATACAATGAATGGAGCAATCTTACATTTGTGTTCTTATGTGATCTGTAGAAAACAGTTTGTTTCTATGTCAAAGAGTTGTTTGGTGCTTTTGATCTTGGCCTTGCTGCTGTCTTATTTAATCATGTTGTAAGTCTTGTCACTGCTTCATTGTGCTGCCAGCTAAGGGCTAAGCAAGTCCAGGCAAAATTTATGAAGACATTTCTTTAAAACCTGAATGCAAGTTACTAGCATGAAACCAATCCCAGACAAACAAAATTTGTCAGATTGTTCCATAGTTTAGTGGCCAGCTATTTTAGCGCTACTTGTACCCTGGTGTTGTGAGAAGTATCCGTAGGCTACTAAGTGGAGCTATCGTAACCTCACTCCTCCATTTATTGATAGACTCAACTTTGATCAGATCACTTCAGTATAACTGCTGCGTGTGGGTTGGAATCAACATCATAAACTGTTTAGACCAAGATTTAGCCTTAAGCTTGTGTTTTAGCCTTTAGCCTGTGCTATCACTCTCTCGTTTAGCTTTCTTCTGCTGACATCCTTTTTCTGTCTGATGGTCCAGCTCCAATTTCTACCATCACTACAAAATGAATCCCAGAATTTGTTTTCAGCAGAGAAAAACACAGATCGCTCTTCTCACATCTACACTTCATCTGCCAGCAAAATGTTGCCATTGAGACTTTAACATACCTTAAATCCGGTTCTGTCCAACTTGATCTGGAAGCTAAGAAATAGCATTTAGAAATAACGTGTACTGGTGCTGGTAATCTCATTTTAAGTTGGACTAGGATCAGGCATATATCTATAAGTGAGACTTTTTAAAGATAACTTAGAAAGTCCTCACAGTCCCTTTAATGTTATGTTAAATATAAACATAACAGAATGCATCCAATGGAAATGGCCTCTTTATATGTACTCACTGACACAAGTTACAAATATGTAACTTGTATAAGTGTATATGTATAATTGTTTTTTTTTAATTGTTTCAACAACCCTCAATTGTTTCAGAAATTGCAGCAACCCAACACTTGCAGTCACTAATTGTTAGTCTCCAACCGCAGTGTTGGTGGGTACTTACACTACATTTGTCTGGGTGCCATGTCTGTGGGCTCTGACACTTCTTTAACTATTTCTTAGAAATGTTTTGGAAATCTCATCAAAAATGCAAGGGTTATGTGGCAGGGTTGTGTGGTAATGACTGAAGGTTTTAGGATGTCGATCAGCAAAGTATTTCTAGTATAGCAAAGGATGCTTTCTTTATGTCTAATGCTTTGAGCCTAAAAGTATAAACTGCTGTTCTAAGTTACATCATCACATCAGAAGTAGCATTACATGCTGACGTAACCGTCTTTGAGAACTAAACTGTGCAAAGTCTACCAAGATTGAAATACAGACATGTCTGTGTGGCAGATTTGTCTGTATTTCAATCCTCATAGTTTTGGTTATCTAGTGCACTGAAACACTGAACTGCTACCTGTTTTTCAGTGCTAAGTGCTTATTCTTCCTGACTGCCTAAAATTATGACTAGATGATCGTTACAACTAAATGATGAATGATAAATCTGACAATTCTGAAGTAAAACTGCAAAGAAAGCCTGAGTTGTGATTATATTTGTCATCAGGTATATTTTTATAAAATGATACAACCACTCTTTTCAACATTTTCAGCTCTAATTATTGTCACAGTGTCACTACTATTTTCTCCCTCCATGAAAGCATCTATTTCCGTGGCAGAGGCAAACTGTTTGTATGTGGCCTGTGTAGGCCACTTCTCCCTTTGTGGCTTGTTGTTCTGTGCATTTCTGAACCCACCCATTTATTTTGGTTTGTCATAAACTATATTTATCTTTTCTCTCTGACCAGTGGGACTTTTAAAAAAACCTAGTGTAAAGAGTAGAGCCCAACCAACTCTCCCTCTCTGGCTTTCTCCAAAAGTCCAAAGAATTAACGTCAGCCTGGAGTATGTACAGTGCCGCCATTCTGTAAGCCAAAACTTGATTATTCATGCAATGCTTTAAGTGGCATGTAATTGAAACTCATAAAAAGGCTTGTTGGTCAACTTGTTGACAAAGACATGCCTGCTGGAGCCGAACTGTCAGACAGAAAAAGAACAGAAGAGCAGAAGAAAGCTAAACAGGAGAGCAACTGAGCATGTTAAAGGCTAAAACACAAGCTAAAGGCTAAAACACAGGCTAAACAGGTTGTGATAATGTTCATTCCAATCCATGTGCAACAGTTACTGCAGTGATCTGATCAAACTTGAGTCTATCAATGAATTAAAGAGTGAGGTTATGTTAGATCTGCTTGGTAGATGGGCAGGACATAAGGGTTCACTAACATTACAAGTTATCCTACAGATATGTCTCACAGCACTGCTGATGAATACCTTAGCTCTTTGCATTGTATCTGGTAAAAAAGTTCTTTCACCTCAAGAGCTCTCTGAAGACCTAAGACACTTTGTTGATAACTTCTACTTATCAAGGAAAAATTCTAAGTAACATCTCAGAATTTAAGGAATTCTAAGATTTTTCAAAGAATAAAGTCACTTAGATCTACTTTTAGCCTTGGGATGTGTACAAGCCCAGGTCCTTGAAAGAAATACACATTTGGAAATATTTTTATCCTGTTTCAATTTCACAAAAAGTAAAACTGATTCACCTTAAGATGAATTAATGAAGTTGATTAAATTAAAGGAAATTCAAGATCTAAGTTGTCTGATGAACACATTCAGCAGTTTCTACAGTGGTGTGTTACATGACTGCAGACTATTCAGGGGGACAGGCCACAGTGTGCCACCCTTGGAATAGTTTAAAGTTGGTCCGAAACTGGGTTTGCTCTGACTCTTGTTGCTCTTTAAAGAAGCATGCTGGCTAAAAGAAAACAGACCATCTTGTCCACCCACACAAACTTCCCTCTTACTCTAAAAAATTTGACAGCTCCACTCCAAAGAGCATTGCACAGACTGAGCAAATAAGCCACAGAAAGAACTTGGAGGCTTAAATGATGCAAGAGGGTGGGCAGCTACTCAGGAGGATGAATCAGAATTTCTCAGTGCATGGGTATACACTCTAAATATGAATTATTAAGTGGCTATCATATCCCCCATAGTATGAAAATAAATCCAGGGGCGGATGGGATGAGAAGGGGCAGAGGTAGTGGACCTGAATACTGATGTGAAAAGAGATCCCAGAGGAGGTACAGGAACTAAAAGGCCGCTGAGAAGCTTGCTTAGATCTCCCACTGCAAGTGTCTGATCGCCCCTTTTAACCTCTGACATATCAGATCACAACACAGTGCTATGACGAATTTCTGGGCGCTGGATTTACTTAATGATCTACTGACACAATGTCATTGATAAGATTTACCACGACAGCATTATTTCTTAAATTTGTTTGTAAATTCTATGTTTATGAGTAATATTTTGAAAATGCAGAAAAGATCCTGTGTTATGAAAATATGTTGCTTTGTTTTTTGAAATAAAAAAACATCCTGTGTTGAACATTGACTGTGTAGTACATAGAAGTAGCATCTGTGACATCACCCTGTGTTTCTGATATAGAGTTTTGAAGCCCCTCATTCACGGGGGCCATGTTGAAATTTTAGTCTCATCCAAGTTTAGAGGAGAACAAGAGGGCTTTTTACCTCCTTGCAGTTTACTAACGTGTCTCAGTCAAGTCAGACCTGCCCTTCTATGGGCAGTACTTGTTAGTTTGATAACTAACAATATAAACAAGTAGCAGCCTGTAAGAGCAGCCAGCGAAGCAGGGACTTTGAATTAGTATGGTATATAAGATAACAGCAATGAGTTTTAGGAGCTCAAAAGACCTATGACCTGAGGGATAAACTTTCCCTGAGCCTGTTGGTGTGGGACTGGATGCTGCAGTACTATATGCCAAATGGCAGCAGACAGTACAGTTTGTAGCTGTTTGACTGGAATCTTGATCCTACTGGACTTTTTCTATCTCACTGGGCGTAGAGTTCTTATTTTGACAGAGGCTGGTTATGTCCTCACTTTTGTACACCCTTACTTTGAGGACAGTGCTTGTATGATGTTGTTTACAAGATGAGTCAGCTCATCTTTACACATGACCATAAACAGTGCATCCTGAAAGTTTTACACATAACACCCATAGACTGTATAATTAATGGACCTAGTCACACGTCACACGTCTGTTTCTGAAATGGACTTTTAAAGCGCGGCCATATTGGAAATGAGGCAGGCTGTGACTCTCTAGAGTAACAGCCATAGGGTGCTCCACAGTCACGTGATCTGAGCTGTGCTTCTGATTGGATAAACTGACTTTCTTAATATTGTCGAATCTACAGAGTTAGAAAAAAATTCACCCCCTGTATAGTGCATGCAACATTAGCAATTCAGGATGGGAGACGTTCTTTGTACCAGCCTGTAAATATGGTTATTTTGGCAATGAAAATGGCTTTTGTTGGCTTGGTGTGTACGTGACTTCCAGAGCCAGCCTCAAGCGGACACTCGAGGAACAGCAGACTTAAGCATTTCCACATTGTCTCATATTTTCAGACTGGAGGTTGAATGAAAATAAAAATATTTTGAAAACTCATGAAAAATAAAAACTAAGACATCACATGTACAGAAGTATTCACAGTCTTTGCTCAATATTTTGTTGATGCAACCTTCGGCTGCAATTACATTCCCAAGTCTTTTTGCATATGATGCCACAAGCATGGCACACCTCTCTTTGGACACAGTTTGGCCCAGCACCTCTCAAGCTCCATCAGGTTGGATGGGGAGTGTCGGTCTACAGCCATTTTCAGCTCTTTACAAAGGAGCTGCTTCCATTTTGTCACTCTACCATACAGGTCTGATTGGTGATTGCTGCAGAGATGGTTGTCTTTCTGGAAGGTTCTCCTCTCTCCACAGAAGATGCACTGTAGCTCTGCAAGTCCAAGCCTATGTGTCATTTCCCACAGAAAAATGTACAAGACCAAATGTTTAGGGGTGAAGCAAACTAACATGCAAACATTTAAACCAGAAACCAGCCAGGTAGCTTTGGGCTCGTTTCAGCGTATGGATTTGGGGAAGATAGTGTCTGAAAATACCAAGATAGCAAAAGAAACGGAAACTGACCCACTTTACGTACAGAGGGAGGCAAAGCTACAACCTCAAGTTAATACAACTGTAATACAATTAATGAAAAATATCAATATTGACCAAGTATTTCATTTAGAATAATGGACATTATTAGATCTTTGACGTGAATAGAAATTAATGGTGTAAAAAATATTGTGAATAAAGGTTTTTGTCCTTTTTTTAAACTTTATATTCATTTATCTTCACTTCAGAAAATAGTAGAAAAACAGCGAGTCTTATGTAATCACTTTCAGACAGTTCGGTTACTCGTTCTCACTTTCCGCACATGTGGTCCATTTTCTCCAGTTCTTGTCATGGGCATGTTCTCTGAGCTTTAGTTGGTATGTCAGTTTTTCCATTAAATAGACGTCCTTGATGATTCAAAGCCAGTGTTCTTTCTTTGGGGGGTCCACTTTATACCAGTTTCTGTTGATAGTTTTTTTTGCTGGCTATGAGTAGAATTTTAATTAGGTATCTGTCTTTTCCTTGAACAGTCTCTTCAGTGTTTCCCAGATACATGACAGTACAGCTGTTTGGAATCTCATAACCTAATATGTCATTTATAGTCCTATTTACAACATCCCAGAAGGGTTTTATCTTAGAGCAGTTCCAGAAAACATTTGTGTGGTTGGCGCCCTGGTCACCGCAGAGCCTCCAACATGGCAGGGTTGATTGCAATTGTCTACTTTTCATCTGGGGTGTTATAAAAAACCTAGTGAATTTTTTCCAGCCAAACTCTCTCCACGCCTGTGAGCTAGTGGTGGTGCATTGTGTCAAGCACATTTTATACCAATCGTCCTCTGAAATCATAATATTCAACTCTGCTTCCCATTTGTTTTGATGTAAAGTGTTGAGCTTACCCTGTTTTGTTCTAGAGCTTTATAGAAGGCTGAGATGACCCGAGATTTTCCCTGGTGGTAAGCCTCTATTATGTTTTAATTATGCCATTTAATTTGGTAATAGGGTACGTTTTAACTTCTTTTGTGATGTAATCTGGGATTTGTAAATATCTGAAAAAATCCTGCTTCTCCACTCCAAAATTTTCCTTCTTGAAAGCTCATGCTTTCCTTCTTTAATGATGGTACAGAGTGCAGTAATACCCATTACTATCCATTGTTTGAACCGAAAGTCATATTGGCCTGGTATAAAATTTAAATCATATGTAACCCAGTTAAATACTTTTCTTTCTGAGTGCAATTTATATTTCTTTATTATCTTATTCCAGATTTCTAATGAGAATTGCGTTATTGGATCTATTGCCTGTTTTATGGTTTTCGTCTGTTCCACTTCATCCAGCATAGCTGGGGCTGTGCAGTTAGTAATTTTCATCTCTATATCTTTCCACCTCGCTTCATATTCAGGTATACACCAACAAGCTAGAGGTCTCAACTGAGCTGCATAGAAATATTCATGCAGATTTGGTAAGGACATTCCCCCCTTACTCTTTGGAAGTTGTGGTTTTTGTCCTTTTGACTGGATTAATCATTATTTCTCCATATCTACCCCATTTACAGAAAATTTCTTCAGCAGAAAAAGCAGCCAAACATTGTCTTCAAATCAAAACAAAAATGATATGATTGATATTGTTAATATGCTAAATAGAGAGGGACCAAGACACATCAGTTGCTGTTTGTCTGACCGTTCATCGGCCCTGTAATTCACTAAAATTGGATTTTACAGCCACTGCTCTTTTTTCTACGTAAAAAAAGAAGTCTTGTACTCTATAAGCCTGTTAAAAGAGTATCCAACAGTATCACGCAAGCTTGGTCCCACATGGCCAAGACTACACAACAAAGCATAAAGCCTGTACTGGTGCCAGAGACTGACCGTCTGTTTTCACTATCACAGTCGGCTGTTTGTTCTTTTTCCTCTCTCCATCTCTTTTCTTCCACACCTCACCGACACTCCAAGGAGTATAAAGAAGGAGGTATTTCATGAGGGAAGTCTAGCTTTCACCTTTAATCCCCCCAAAAAAGTATGTGGTAAATGGATTTTAGGAAGGGAAATGAGAAATTAAGTAGAAAGAAAGTTTGTAGACAAAAGAAGAGGTTTAGAGATACAGAAGGCAACTGTGTTTTTGTAAATAAACATAGTTTTTGTAAATAAATGGTGTTTATTGATTTATCATTACTTCATGCTTGTGCTTAATTTGTAAAAATCCAATTATCTCATGCCTTTGCATCCTGCAAAAAACTGTCTTGAATAAAGAAAAGTGGTCTAAAAAAGACAACCGGATTTTGCCTCAAAAACAAGTCCCCCATTGCAACAGTAATGTCTTTGTGGCAGTGGGTGATGGGGCACATGGGTAACAGTGTCTTCAACTCAGAAAACATGACTAATTCCAGCCAACGGTGTCACTCCATCAACTCCAAACAGCCAGTCCTGACAGAGCCAAACCCATTAAAGTACCCATGTAAAAAATATCAACTTAACTGACTATTAATTCTAGTGCCAATTACTAAAACTGATGACATTTAACCCCTTTGTCATCTAAATGTATCAATCAGAACTTAAGTCACTATACTAAAAAAGAAATACCTGTAGGAGATTCCCTTACCACCATGAGTGAGAATAATACACTTTACAAAGGAGGACTTTTGAAGACTGTTGATGTGGCTGCTCCTGGCTGGACTGTTGAGTGCTATAAGACATTGTCCCTGCTGTCAATCACTTGACAGATGACAAGGGGGAGGCAGAAAAAGTAGTTCTGGTCTCTCATGGCATGTGGCTCCAGAAAACTAATGAGAGGTGAAAGGGGCCTACTGACTTGGCTGATGAGCACATAAGGCTGCAAAAAAAATCCTTCAGTGCTAAACCAAGTTGTCAAGCATAATCAAATCATTTGCCTGCAAACCTTCTTACGCTGGGATACTCCTTAGTTAATCTTACAGCCTGGCTAACCTACCCCTGAACAAGGAGTCTTACAATATACCCTATGCCATATTAGCCATTTCTTGACACAAAATAGATTTCGAAAACAGTGAATTAAATCCTTCCCACATAATACTTTTAAACGCTGAATACTAGAGGAGGGGCAATATAATATTGTTTAGTCTTTAACCCCTTGGGTCCCACTGGGTAGCTGGCAACCATGTCATTGTTTGTATCCGTCAAAGCATAAACAATAAGTCCTTCGTCAAACATTGAAATGCTTTACCTTGTTAGAAAGTTTAGAGTCTCCACAATTTACTCACTAAGTTTGTTTTACAGTTTACTTGACTAACAAAACATAATTAGTAAAAGAATTGCTCGGATAGCGATCAAAACATCTGGGACCTCCTATCAGTTTGGGGGTCATTACGTCACCTCTGCAGCCCATTCCATAATTATTTACACTCTTTTTGATCAGAGGAATTGAGAGTTCAAAAATATCAAAAGTGTTGTTTTATAAAACTATGCCAAGTGGGGAAATTGCTCCTGTAAAGTCCATTGTATGTCTCTCTGCCAAGTCCATTCTCATAATCAACTGCGGCTTTGCTGAGTTACTGCATTTCGTCACCACCTTTTATCCAATATAACTGGGTACATTTGTTTTCCTTAGGCTTCTATCTGCAAGACAAAAGTGACCCCATCAATTTCTGTCGAGTTTTCATCCTAGGACAGCTTGCGATAGCCAGTAAGCACCCCCTTGCTTGACTGGCAAATGGCACGGTGTCCTTGTGTAATAGTCTTCTTAGATGCTTGTTTATTTGAAAATAGTCATGTCAATCACTCAAACATATAGCCAATTGCTTTACTATTGAAGTGCTATCAGCTGTTTCCATTTACAGCACTGATAAGACCAGGGGTTCCCAAACTTTACCATGCCAAGGCCCCCCAAACAGCATTAGCCTATGGCCAGGGACCCTGTTTGCAAACAAACAATTTTTTTTTTTTTTTTTTTTTGGCGCGTGGTATGAGGCTAAAAATTATGCTTTCAGGGTCCACTCGAGCAAGGTAGCTTGCTGTGTGAATTCAGCAGATTCCTGACCTACCGCTCTTCTTTAAGTCTAAAGAAGTCCACTGTTTTTTTCAGCCTCTGCCTGGTGTTTTTGTATCAAGTGACGCTGAAGTTTCAAAGGTTTTAAACACTCATTTGAGAGGGTCTCCAGATATTGGACACATTTTGGGCAATCATGGCCATTTTTCTCTATGGCTGTAAAGCAATACTCAGTATTACTCAGTAATACTTTGTATCAAGTGACGCTGAAGTTTCAAAGGTTTTAAACACTCATTTGAGAGGGTCTCCAGATATTGGACACATTTTGGGCAATCATGGCCATTTTTCTCTATGGCTGTAAAGCAATACTCAATGTATGCTGCCTCATACTTTTGAATTTTAGTAAGCCATGAGTTCTTACGTTAGGTTTTTTTGCCGCAGAATCCTCCTCGGCAGGGCTGTTGGACTGCTCCTTCTGTCTTTGTCCTGTCCAAAACCTTTCTATTTTGTGCTAGCTAGCAGCTTGATAACATGTAAACCCCCAGTCGACACAGATGATGAGAGATGATGATGAGAATCTGATGATAACGGCAGTTTACGTGTTGTACGTTCAGGACAAATGGTTATATAAAAAGAATAATAAAATAGAAAAATAAAAATAATTCAATTCTATTTTTCCCCTTTTTCCAATTTTCTGAGGCCCCCCTAGCAGCCCCTGGTGGCCCCCATTTTGAAAACCACTGGATTAGAACTGTTCAGTTAAATTTCATGAGCACCACAGAGGAGCACCTGGTGACTGGTAAAAAAAATACAGTTTTATGATTGTTGGCGAGCTTTTCCACGATCAGGGAAAGAGGACGTAATAAAAGATACTGGCGACTGACGAAGCTGGTTTTGTATACAGGTGTCTTCATATGACAGTAAGCACAACTCTGCTGAAGAGGACCTGTTTTGAGAGGGTCTGGATGCTGTTTTCATCGTGCTTCTCCTGGGCTGCTATACATATGATGAGCCCTTGTTCTCATAGCCAAAAATAAACTATTTCAAAGCATGGCACGAACATAGACCGGATAATAAATGTAGAGTCTCTCGTTTCAGAACGGGACTGCTGAAACGGCCATATTGGGGTAGGCTTTGAGCCTCCACAACAGCTATAGGGTGCCCATCAGTCATGTGACCTGAGCTACGCCTCTGATTGGGCGAACTTTCATTCTAAATATCTTCTAAACTATGTCAGGAAAAACCTCACCCCCATAATTAGAGTGTGTGTTTTTAGAGAGATAAGCCGTTAAGACTTGACACATTTTTAGTACCAGGTTGTAAATTTCTGATGTGATTTTTTTTTTCTTTTGGCTTGGAGTATGTGAGTTCCAATAGTTTGTAGGTTTTGTGAAAGTTAAGTTTGTAAAAAGTTGTATTTTTATAGAAGTATAGTTTTGTATGTAGTTTTATTTTGATATATAATGTCATACATAATATTCATATTTCTGCAGTAGCAGAAGCAGTAGTAGTAGTAGTAGTTTGTATAATAAAAGTGGCAGAAGTGTTTCCTGAATGACAGAAATGAGTAAAAACCATTCGGCACAATTTGGCATAATTGGGATAGGTTTGGTCACCTGAGTCTAAAACCTCTACAACTCCTATAAGGTTTTACCTAGAAAGCTGAATTTTCACACAGATGTAGATGAAAAGGTGTAGAAGTGATGTGGTGAAAGTCTTATGTCTGGTATAAGACATTGTGAACCATTTTTAAAAATGGTTCTAAAAAAAAGAAAAACAAAGAAAAAGGAAAGTGTTTCAGCTACATTTCGGCTGATGTGGGCTTTAAAAATGACATCTTCTGGAACTAGAGATTGCTATCTTTCAAATGAGGTGTCACTGAAGAATTTTGAAAATAGTATGGTAGATTGGCCAGAACTAGGTGGGACCAAAGGGGTTACGAGAAATCACCACACCTTAACAGTGTTTTAAACAAAAGATAAATGAACTTAAAGCCTTTTGATTTTGTCCACAAAAGTGTTGTTTGCGTAGAAAAAAAAATGATTCTGAAAGTAAAAGTAGCACAAGTATTTACTGATATATGTCTAAATATGAGCTAAATATTGATACTTGAATTGAAAAAAACAAAAGTAAACTGAACTTTCAATAGATTTCCCTGGCAACTTCACCCACAGCATCACTACTAAATGACCCCACATGGTGGCGCTTACCACATGAATGAGGGGAATAAGAACAAGAGTTCTTTGTGACCTGAAGAGAGGTTGACAGGAACTAGAACTCAGACAGCAGAGAAAAGGAACTGGGAGATGTGTTAACTGCTCTTAAACCAAGAGGAAAGAGAAAAGGCTGTTGCAGCTCTTGATGTAGATGAGAGATGAGATGGAAAAAGGACAAACTGAAGCCTGAATAGACAGTGTTACTCAACCATGATTGGTGGATTTCACATGCCATAGAGTCTTACATAACAGTTACTGCTGATTTTACTGAAAAGAAGGAGAAATGCATTGTTACATGTTTGGAAAGAGTGCAGTGTACAGAACTTACAGTGGTGCTCACAAAAGTTTCACTGAGGGCTACACAGAAATGAAAGCTGACTCAGACCTGGCAGCAGTTATTGACATCACATTGAATACTATTGTTACAGTCACACAGGTTGACATAAAAACCATATACATAAATATATATTTATATGTCAGGTAACCACATATTGTGATGTATCATTAAAGTATTCTTCTGCAATGCCTCAATAGTCACAGTTATATTGTATCATGAGAGTCATGTCATGTTTCGTGTAAGTCACCCAGTGATTCCCACCCCTAGTCCAAACAACAATGATGTATTTATTAGCACATTTTTCAGGGTGTATAATTCACGACCAGTCTTGAGGAAGTTGTTGTGTTAAAGTTGGTAATCCAGGTATGAACTCACAACTGCTGCGTCTGCTCCGAAATAAAGAGTTGAGAAAGAGTTTAAGAATACAGGGTACTGAGACAGACTGTAAATTAAGAACCTATTTGAGATGAAACTCTAATCAGCTGCCAGACACAGACAGCCTCTGATGACTGGTGAAGGGTATTCATTGGAGAGGAGTTTAACATCATTGCGTCTGATTGACTGGGCTCTCAACCACTGTGGGTTAAGGGGGCTCCTGGGGTTAGCCTGGTCTGACAGAACAAGAGAGAGCAAGAGAGAGCAAGAGAGAGAGACAGACACAAAGGTAAGGCAAGAGAGGGAAGAGGCCCTTCAGTAAATGGGCAGTCCACAGAGATCTGCGCTAGAGTCTAATGGAGCTTCATCACGGCCAGTCTGTCAGTCAGTCAGGTGAAACACGCTCTAACAGGGTCCTAATGAAGACAGCTTCACACTGAGTTGTCTTGAAACTGCCCCACTAAAAGCAGATACACTTATTATCCATCTTCTGTGGAATATTGCTCACTCAAAGTCACTTACAAAGCAAAGCAAGATCAAACTTTAAGACAGAGGAAGACAACAACAAACAGTGTTCATTCTCCTTAAAATGAACATTATCTAGGAAGCAGTAAAGGAGAGGGAGTACTGTGGCACTGTACATCTATAACATAGGTTTGAGGCAAAATACTGAAGGTAATTACAGCTGGGCTGGTACAGAGAGTGGATGAAATAATACTCTTCATATTCAGTTTTCTAGTCATGTAACATTGTAGCTTAGCACTCACAGAATGCTTATTCTCCTGGTAAAATGTATGTCTTTCGTTTGTCTTTTAATAAAATGAGTTTTTATGTAATGTTTTTGCTTCACATAGTAAGACACATTCCATACATATAGAAATAACTACAGTTTGGAAATGTTTTTCCAACCCTATTAATAATACAAAACAATGACATTGCTTAACTGAGCCATTAAAAATGGATAAAAAATGGATATGCACATTGGGATACCGACAATTTATAATACAGTCCTATAGAGTGCCTAAACTTCACAAAACGGGAGAACTCGTTTTACAAAGAAAATTCTATTCAAACTCGCTGCTGCCCCTAGAGGCCCAGAGCACTTCCGTTGTGTGAGTGGATATGCAGCATTTTGTTCTTGCAGTTGTTTGTTTCTGCAGCACTCCTCTGTATTTGCAGCGCTTTTCTGTATTTGTAGCGCATTTGCACCTGTAGGACACTGTACCAAACATTCCCCACTAAATGCTTATGCAGCAGGTCAAGAGGAAATTCTAAAGATGACAAAACTTGAGATCGATAGTTAAATTCAATTCCTTTTTTTAACTTCTATCTTTACTCCATCTTCAATCAAGCAATCAATCATTTTTATATAGCACCAATTCATAACAAATGCTATCTCAAGACACTTTCCAAAAGTGTTAACCTGTAAATGATAATGAATTTTATTAACAGAGACCTAACATCAAGACAAGATAAAAAGCCTTATCTCATCTTAACCCACTATGACTTTGCAGAATTTAGCAAGTTACAATGGCAATGCCGTTTAACAGGCAGAAACCTCAGACAGAACCAGGCTCATGTCAGACAGACATCTGCCTATATTCAGCTACCAATTTCTTTGAAACACCTTACAATGGCTACCAGGGAAGTTTTTCCACAAGTATACAATTGGTAATTCTATTTCTCAAAAATCAGTTCTTACACTACTTGCAAGTTTCCTTATGATACAACATTTAATGAGTCAGGGTTTTGTGGCATGAGAATAGGAAGAAATGGGTCCTTGATGTTTGTAAAGATTTCCCTGATGCAGTCTGAGGCACATGACAAAAATTAGAAATGCTTTTAGGAATAGTAGATAAGTTGGAGAGCCAATCAGAGAACCACTGTCCCAGCCCAGTAGCATTGCCCTAGGACACAGCCTCTGGGTGGCCTCTAACCAGGACTTGGCCTGCCGTCTCTACGGTAAGTGCTCTGTCACGAGGCTGCCAGGGGCTACAGCATATGCCACCAAATCCCTGGCGTTTCCCCTGTGGTAAACAGAGGCCCAGCTAATGGAGGCATGATTCTCAGTACATACATAAGGGTGTCTGTCTGTCTTTCAGTGCCCCAGACCGACCTTAAGCTGGTCCACTCTTCTACACTGCCAAATGGTTTCACGGCTGAATGATGCTGTATGGACAGACCCACTACTTGAGGGGAAAAAAAGAGAGTGACTGTGAAAAGAGAAATGGGTTGAAGTGAGGAAGACAGAGAGATCTCCATACTTCTTCTTGACCTGAGGGTTCAAAGAATAAAAAAAACGTGCTCCATGACTCAGACCAAAACAGTGCAAGTGAACATTAGTTATGCAGTGAATATATCTGAAACCCAAACAAGTCCATGGACTCAGATGATATTTCCTTTAGTATTTAAACCATTGACTGTATAATTAATGGATGTAGTCTCTGCAACGTCATCTGTCTGTTTCTGAAATGGATTTTTGAAGCAAATTGGCTGGCGTGGCTGTATTGGAAATAAGGTGTGCTTTTAGTCTCCACAGTAACAGCAATAGGGCTCCCGTCAGTCACATGAGCAGAGTTGTGCCTCTGATTTGGCAAACTTCCGATCTTAATATCTTCTAAACTGCTGAGTTAGAAAAAAATTCACCCCCAGTACAGTGTGCGCCATTAGCAAAATTAGCGAGTCAGGTGGGAGACATTTTTTTTACCAGGCTGTAAACATGTTTGTTTTGGCTGTGAAAACGACTTTTTTTTTGGCTTGGTGTGTTTGTGACTTTTGGTACTTCCGGAGCCAGCCTCAAGCCGACACTCGACAAACTGCAGATTTTAGCACTTCCGCATTGTCTTATATTTTCAGACCGGAGGTTGCTGCTTGATTTAAACCTGCAGTGGCTTATCATGCTTCACACAATCAAATAAGATGACTAATTCAAAACACAACAGTGAAAGAAATATTGACCAATATGCACTGACATCCATTCATTACTAAATCTTTGCATAGGTAAAATCCAAAGTATTTAGGATTCATGTTACATAGAAATGTGACCATCCCAATGGTTAGATTTATTTATTTATTTATTTTTTTAATCATAGACCCAAGTTAATGTTCGTGCATCACAGACATATTGGAGGATAGCATAGGTGTTGCACAGAACAAAGATGGTGGAGCAAGTCTATCCACTCCCTTGAATTTCAAAATTCAAAGTTTGAGATCATTTCTGGTTTTACAAGAGAGCTGTTTAAGTCTAAAGAGCATGTCAAGTCAGATGCAATTTGCAAAATGTGCCACTCTGCTTGGGCATAGTTTTTTACTTTACACTTAACTGGTCTTGTAAATCTTGAGCATCCTTAATTCTGTGAGCAAGGTGTATTAGGGTGTGGTCACAATGGCCGACCGTACTGTGCTCAAGCACGCTTCAGCCCTAAAGTCTAGCTTATTTGCCAGTGTGAGTAAGTATACCGTGCTCAGGCACTGTTCACTTCCCCCCTATTGCACGCTTCAGAGAGATGTGCTTCAGCACGGTACACTTCATGCACAAGTATGCAGAGATGATTGTCGCAACCTCTCGTCTTTACAATCATTTTAAACAATTGGGGGGGGGGGGGGGGGGGGTTAGAGGGCTGTGTCAGGCCAAAATGGATTACCATGAACCAAAAATCAACTTAAGTGCCTAGAGTCTAGTTCATGTTGGAGTATTGTGTCTGCGGGCTGTACTGGCCAGTGGGGGAATGGTGCATGTGGGGACAATAATGCTCAAGTGCAGCATGGTTGGGATGGCCTGTGTCACCATGCATTTGAAGTGTACTGTAAACCTGAAATAGATTGTTTTTAAGTTTTTTCCTTCAACTGCCTGTCATACCACTGTTAACCTTTCAATGACAATACCAGGGCTGCAGAAGAATATGTACAACAATCTTGTTTCTGTTGCCTAAACAGAAACTGCATGCCACAACAGACTGTTGGAGAGTCATGTGGACAACTGTACTAATTTTAAGAAAAGTGTTAAACTCTGACTCCAGAATCGCGATTACATGCTACAACAACCCTTGGTGTATTTTCATTGTTCAACATGTAAACGCAATCTTCACTCATAATGACAGGCCTCTAAGCCGTCCACTTATGTGTAAACAGTCTGCAAAGACTGTTGAGTGGAAACTGTTGTAGCAAAGATCTGACCTAAGAGCACTGGAAAACAAACTGTTCCATGTATTTATTTGGGCTAACTTTGTTTGTACTGTGTGCATGCCTGCTGCCAGTCAAGCATGTCTTGCCCACGTAGTAACCTATGTGCTGGAACACAATCATAGAGAAAAGGACTTTTAATAGATCCTTCGTACTTCTTTCCCTCACAATGGCCAGAACCCCAGTGTGTGTCTGCCATTCTGTGGGTATCTAACATAATCACAGGGCTTTGTAGGTTTGTATAGGAGTATTGAGGTTAGATAAAGACGTCATTACTGTACACATGCACTGTCGACACACAACCTCAGTGCTGGATACAAAGCAATCACTACACTTGTATTATCTTTCCAGTACAAGTCTATAATTAGTTTTCCCCTTGTTGCAAAGTAGGCATATGTTTCATGGAAGAATAAAAAGAAACAGATTACTTCAAACCTTAACCCTGTCCTATTTCTTGGAGATAGTTTTACAGCAGGCAAAGATAAGAGAAGAGCTACAGGGAGGGACTTTATAATGTGTCTCGGTATCAGGGAGTATGAGGGAAGTTCAGAGGAAGACTGGAATGAGGAGCCTGGGGCTTATGTCTTCAAATCACAGCTTTCCCAAGCACTGTCTCTGCTCCCTAACAGTGAAGATGTTAGCAGGATGGGAGTTAATATTACTGTCTGTATAATGAACACACACATACCATGAGAGCATCTATAATGTACACTGTCAAGATTATCAATAATTCCAGCTTAGACTATCATCTCTGGTGGCAACTGTCCAACACTGAGCAATTAGTTAACAATACATTTCCCATCTTACAACTACAACGCATTTTTGAAGTGAAGGGGTCTATGCTTTGCATCCATAAAACATAAAGGGCTCACATTTAATTGCAAGGGAGAGAAGAGATGAGACAAGAATAATTATGTTTATAGTCTGGCAGCAATATTTATATTTCACTTCAGCACAGGGTCTCTTGTTATGTTGGCCAGTGGACACTGGACATGAGAAAACATGCTCATCGGGGAGCCGCTAAGCAGGTTTTGTGGTTGCTTTGACTCCCCTTGAAATTAAATAATGATAAAAGTAATTAAGATGAGGGTTATTTGCTCTTCTTTTGGTTTTGTTCTCATAAGCTAAATACAGAGACTATTTCAGCATTGTTAAAACACAAAAGTATCTGTATAGTGTCTCGTTCTTTTTCTGTGTTTGGGTTGCAACTAGTGTTTTGGTTTACGGGAATCACAGCTCTAACTCAGACAAAACCAGGAGCCTGGGACAAAGAAAACAGAAAAAAAAATATACAGCATATTTAGTAAAACACCCATGAACAGGGAAGTGGGCGGGAGAGTGGTGTCCTGGGAGCTGAGAGCGGCTAGTGCCATGCTATTGAACGCCTGGAAGAGCACAGTCTCTGATTTCTCCCCTTTCTACTTTTTTCTCTTTCAAAGAGCACTTGAAAGCTCTTCTGAGGTATCAGGTAGGTGGGAGTGTTATGGTGAGGCAGACTGAGGCCAAGAATGGGCAGGGCTGGGTGAAGCAGCTCCTTCTTTCTCCAACCAATGCACAGGAGTGGGGGACTCAGAGGTCCAAAGGCCCAGTGGCCCAGAGCTCCAGCCAAGCGTCTCTGAGGAGCCTTCAGCCAAGTAGAGGTGGAAATTGGAGGCGTGAGGCTGGGCACGCAGGATGAAGGCTAACAACAAAAGCTGCCTAAAAAGTATCCACGCTTGGGAAAAGAAGAGAAACACTGATACATATTTCAAGAGAAAGTTCCTGGACACTTTGATCTTTTTTTAGTATCGTTTCAATACTGTATTTACACTCACTTGTGAAGCACCTCTTATCTGATACACTTTGGATACAAGTCAAAATCACTGATGGTAACAGTAGCTATACTATTTAGTGCATTTTCCCATATTAATATAGTGTTTATTCGCTTTGCATCTTTGTCCCTCATTGTGTGTAACAATTGTGCTCTATTGAGTCCTTCATAACACTGCTGAGGTAAAGCAGGCGAGAGGCTGGTATTGACTCCATCTAGATTTTAAAGTTTGCACTTTAATATAATTGATCAAAACAGTAGCAAGCCTTTGAACGCTCTGTCCTCTGGGAGTAACTTCAAAAAGTATCAATTATAGAAATCGGCTCTGAGGAGTGGAGTCAATTCCCTATCAATAAAGTATTCAGCAGCAATCACCAGGAGATTAGAGGAGAGATGAGCCAATTGCAAACCCAGAGGACTGCCTTAATCAACTGCATGGTGGATGCTCCAGTAAACTTAGTAGTTACCGATGATCAAACAGAGGGTATTCCAATCAAACACTACATGGGGCTGTGCTATAAGACACAGTTAACCACTGTGAACCTCAGGAGTATATTTTCAAACTCTTTATGAAAAAAAAAAGGGTGGCGCCATAGCTTGATATTCTCATGAATGCTGGGGTCTCATGTTGAGTCTCTGGGGAGAAGAAATTTCTCAGATGAATATTATTGACAATATAAAACAGAGTCTGTGATGCATATCTGAACTTCTTTTTATAAGTAGCACTTGTGTTGTGGTTATTACCATCAATATTACTGCTGCTGTCTTAATATTAATACTGTTACTACATATTACTGTTAATACTATTAATACAAAACTATTGTGACTAAGAGATGTTAGTGAATAATGAACCTTGTCAACTCCAGCAATAAAAGGTAACATTAAAATCTTTTCACATCCTTTTCAGAAAAGACTTTCAAAAATGTGCACCTCAAACAAAATCCCTGTCCCCATTTTTTGTTTCCTAAATTACCAAATGGGAACAATGAAAGACCAACCTGTAGTTTACATGTAAATCCCAACCATAATGTGACTGGTCCAACCCTTTAAGCTGATCAACATGTTGTTAGTCTTTCTACCTAAAAAAATATTACAATTTAAAACATCAGCATATTAATTGAAAAGCTGTTTTGGATTATAAGCCATCATCAAGGGAGGAAACAGTACCCTTGGAATAAACACGATATACATTCACACATTCTTAGCATGTTGTTAATAATAATAATAATAATAATAATAATAATAATACATTCTGAGCACCAGAATGAATGGAAGCATTTCTTTGCACTTAAGTTTTTTTCTTTCCTGTTTATATTTTTGCTTGTGTTGTAGGTCGATTTGGACAAAAGCGTCTGCTAAATGAAATTGTAGAATGACTTTGAAGTAGATGTGTATTTCTGTAGTTGGAGTCAAACTGTGAAATATTTATTGAACAATTTGAAAAGAGTGATAAATATATTGTAGTTCAAGTTAAATGTACAAAGAAGGAGGTTTTGGATTATGTAAAATTGGCAGTTAGTGAGATTTCTGATTTAAAGGGGTATGTTCCACTAAAGATTTAAACTGAAATCTTCTTTCTTTTCCCCTTTCTGTAATATTAGCTGCCATGTGACTGTAATTTAAGAGATCAACTATTTCAATTGTTTAGTTGTATTTTTAAGAAAGGAAGAGGTAGAATAAGTTTTTTTCCTCCCATCTTTCTTCCAGACATTGTTTCTGTAAAAAAAATAATTAAACAGAATAACCTCAATACCTCTATTAATATGTACAAAAAATATTGATGGAGCACCTTTAATGTCTATATTCTAGACATGTATCGGCTATACATATAAAGTTCTTGCCAAAAAACTAATTCACATTTCAAAAATACAGAAAGCCCTTTACAAAAAACTGTCTCACGGTCCTCTGGAGTCTTTTGTTGTCTCTTTGCTGCTGATGAGGGGAGAATCATCATGGTGTACAAGACTTCATTTTATTTCCAGGTACACTGCTTAGTTTTCACATGCATCACATTAAATTATCACAACTACAATTCTCTGCCAGCATTATGTCTTTAATAAATGTGGGTAAAACATATATGTTGTGGGTGCAGAAATGTATCTGATTTTTTTATGCTCAAATGTGACTTATATCTGCTTTGTTTCTGACAGTGCAAACAATACAAGTCATATTGAACCTGACATTTTTGAGTCAGATTCAGGCCACTTTCAAACATAATACTGAATCAAATACATATCAGATTTTTTTTGAACGCAACTGCAGTCTGAACAGCCAGGTCACATTTAATCCAACTGTGACGTCATTCTGGAGCGACACTTCACAGTTCTGTGCCGCAGACAAAAACAGAGGCGGGAGTCACGCTCACTGAAAGCAAACATCACAAATTTGCTGGCTGTCATCACACACTGTTTTTAATTTAAGAGCGTAAATAAGACTATTGGCTGCAGCCATGTTTGTTTCTGTAAATACTGTTCTGTGCGTGATGTCATTAATGTTGAACCAAGCATGTGGGTCACTTCAGGAGTGTGAACGTAGCCTTTGTCACACTAACAAGCGAAATGAGTTGCCATTGAGTTGAGCAACCAAACGTCAGTTTTTCATCTTTAATGTGGCTCCAGTTCTGTTGCCTGTCGTATTTGTTGGGGGCTCCCATGTACCCACTGTATGTATAAATGCACACAGTGTAGATCTGAGGTGAGGAAAGGATCAGCTGAATGCTACTGACTTACAAAACTGGGTTTTATGCTCCATCCCCTGCTCCATCACTCTGTACAGTTCTGAACATATCAATGAATGAATTTCCATTTCTAAAAACGCAACAATCATTTTCTTACTCACCAATACTATATAAGTTGATCAACTACAAATGTATTATCAATCGCTCAGTTTTTTTTTTTTTTTTTTAAATCGTGTCCCATTATCTAGCAGTCTAATTTATTTTTTTACCATGCAGGAGCACTTTTTTAGTAAAATTCATTTGCATTTTAAAACCAATTGATTGAGCCCCCATCTCAGTTCTCCGATTTGATTGTTAATTTCCTTATATGTATATATTATTGCACACAGCCCCTCACAAATATACAAAGAAGTGTAGAATCTTCCACTGTATCAGTTTTACACTGTATAGATCTATTGACAGAGCCATGCCATATCAATGACACCTTCAATCTTTACAGGCCCTTCTCCCTGAAAGCCTCTGTTGCGACACAATCATTACAAATTGATTGCAAAATAGCTAACAATCATGATTAAATCATTAAATTCTTGTCTACGCTTCAGAGAATGGGGAGAAAATTAACTTCCCACCAACCTCATTTTTTCCCGAACACGAAATAATGATTTTCTGCCAGTCTAATTACAAAGCCAACATCTGATCAAGCCCGCATCCAGAGGGGATTATCACATGCACCAGTATTAGACCTCATTACCAGCCTGAGTGCAGAATTATTACATCTTGTAATTGGATGGTGAGATTTATATACAGATCAGGCCGGTTTCTGTAAGATTGTAATTACAGGCTTCGTTGGTTAGCCACTTATCACTCAGCAGTGGAGTGCAGGAAATCGGTGCGTGGAAGAGCATTTCATTAATCCCTCACCCTGTCAGCGGGAGGAAGCGTTTTACCTTCATGTCTGTTTTAGGGACAACAGCATCATTTGTACATCAAATAATTTATCACCTCCCGCTTTGCTCTTAGTCAGAGAAGCCCTCAGTTTCACAAGCTTTTTAACAAACAATCATGGGAAAATTGTCAAGTAAATCATCCGTTTCCAAGGCTGACTCTGCATTTTTTTAATTACCCATGGATATGTAAAATCTGCTCTCACAGAGGCCTCTTGAAGTAACTTGATTCAGATTTATTTGTTGAAGGTTAACCAGCATAAGGATTTCACTGTAGCTGATGAGGAAAGTGTGTCTGTGTTTGTACATCCAGCGAAGCAACCAGAGTATCGTCTCTTTTCCCTTTTACTAAAGGCTGTTGTAGTTACCCTAAGCTCAGGTAAATAATTGAGCACAATTTACTCTTTTTTTCTGAAAAAGACTCTGAATTAATGACCTGAGCCTCTTGTTAAACACCTCACTTTCCTCTGCACAAATCTGCAAAGTGTGATTAGACAGGGGAAGCATGCTCTAGTTCATCAGCCGAGCACAGGAGTGAGATGGAGAGACTCCTCCAGCCATCATCATCATTTCGTTTTCACTCAAGCAATGGCTGCTCTACTTACAAACAGGTCACTCACGATAAACCAATGTAAATCTTCTCTGACAATGTCAAGCTCTAACACCTCTTACATATGGTAATAAACTGGGAATAGGACTTGGACAAATCTGGAGATAAATGAAATGAAAAATGTCAGAGGGAGAGGAAGTAAAAACTGTGTGTTGTAACATGAAACTGAAAGAACATAACTCATTTGCTGTCAGCCGTCCTGCAACTCAGCAAGAAACGCCTTGATCCACATGTCAGAGTAACACAGGCGGAGGAGAAAAGAAAGCATCAGCACCTCTTCACGGCTAACACCCATACAACTTTCTTTCTTCCTGCATATCACTGAGCCCTCCCCTGTAACAATCAATACAGGACTACATTTTATGAGACAAGGAGTTAACTTGTTCAATTATGCCACAGACAGCTCTATTCTTTTGTAACAAGTAATCTGGGTAGTGAAATCAATACTGACAGGCTCACGGCACGCTAGCTAATTTCATATTACCTCCAGCCAATGGCAGAGCAGCTCGTAATGGAGCTGTAGTTCCACTTCATTATAAGTAAGGAGGGGGGGATCAATACTAGCACAGACACACACAGGCCCGTTAATACACACACTAACCCACACAAGCAAAAAGGTCTGATTTCCACACATAAACTAACATAAGCACACACAGAAAAAAGGGCAACACTGCTGCTTCAGAGTCCCCCAGGGGCCACACAGAGCTGTCTGACACAGGGCAGATGGGATGGGCGGTGGATGCGGGTACAGGGTCACAACCCCCCCTAAAATAAATTACACTTCAAATTGTCAGCAAACACGCCGTACACACTCACAAATACACATCCTTTTTCAACAAACTGTCAAGCAATCATGAGGGAAATATCCCCGTTTTATTCACTGATTTTCCTCTGAGCACACACCGGAGCACACACATGCACACAATTAACACTCGACATCATCACAACAAGGTCATAATCTGATTCAGAGGTTGACTATTGAGAAGAAAAAGGAAGAAGAAGAAAAGAGAAAAAAATAAATAGGGGCGGATAACCTTCAGATGGTGGATCAAGTCTTTGACCTCTGAAGCTAATTACAAATTAAACTCCATATCTTCTTTTGTGAGAAAAAATATCTCCATTCTTTTTTCCCATTATTGTTATCACTCTGTAGGATTAGCTGGGGACTAAGGGGATGATGTTGTCTAAGCCGATGTCAACTGTACAATTACTCGACTCATCCATCCCTTTCCAAGAAAAATAAGACACTGTAGATTAAGATAAGCCGTCTTGAGAAAGAATGAGAGTGTAAAGCCTTTGACAATTACTTACTACACATGGCACAGGGTGACAATCGCTCTTGGTAAACAACTAAATACTCATTAGACTTAACTCTGACATTCCTTTTTCATAACTTTCTATTATGCAATTTGGATTTATTGCACTCATTAATAATCTTTACCAGGTTATTCTACAATCACCATGACAGCAGCATCATTTAGCTTCAGTTAAAGGCACCCACAGATTGGACAGCTATGGTAGAAGGCAGCTCAACTGCGACAGGCAAAAACCCAATTAAATGCATTTTAATCTAAATATCCTTCAATATGTTTCATTGTTCCTCTTCAATTTCCTGGCCACAATTCCATATGGAGCACCAGTTATCAAGCAGACAGGCTTTATGAGCCCGACAGTTGTGTAAGGGTGGGGCTCATCAGTCCTCAGCCATTAACAAGACGGCAATGTCTCAGCAACAGGGGGCAGAGACCCTGAACCAGCAGGTAGGAATATTTTACATACTTACATTTTATATACTGCAGATATTAAAAAATGATAAACAATTAGATGACAACACTGTTCATAACATGCTGAAATTAGGGTTGAATTGTATTAACTTTTGATAGCTGTGAGGTTTCATCTTTCAATTACGGCCCAAGCCCAAGAATCGGGGCGAAGGCCCTCTTGAAACCCTTAGGATTATTCTTTATTTATTTCTTCTGTCTCTTTAACCCCAAATTTCATGCCTTCAATGTGCTCCAAAACTCTACCAAAACCAAATTTTGCACAAACTTCAGTCACGGCAAAAAATTTACGAATCCAGTGTTTTCATGCGGATACGTGCTCCACAGCGCCCCATAGCGAGTTCAAACATAATTGTGGGATTTTACAATACAAAAGTGAAGGGTTAAGCTCCAAATGTCAAGGGATTTTCCAAAACGTGAACAAAGGTTAAAAAGGCATTTTCACAACATTTTAAGATACTCTGCTTCTGTCCTCTTTTCGCTTTGCCCATTTTTAACAGAGGATAGGTTTCAGCTTCAACAACTTACAAACACAATCATATTAAAGAGACCAACAGCTAAAGCACAGTGCAGACCACAAGTCTGGATCGATTTACTGATACCCAATGAAACTGTATTGCTTGTTATTAACAAACCTGTCATGTTCTTATTTAAAATGAACTCTTAGGATAGTAAAATCCTCAAGTAATACCTATCCCCACATGTATGTGATAAATACACAGGTAATAAGAGGACTGTGAGGACTTTCTAAGCAATCTTGAAAAAGTCTCACTTATGAATGCCTGATCAAATCCACAACTTAATATCAGATTATCAGCTCCAATGTAAGTTATTTCTAAGTACTATTATTTCTCAGCTTCCTGATCGGGTTGAACAGGATTGATTTACGGCAGTAGTTTCTATGATAACACTACGCAGGCCAGCAGTGACAAAAGAGATCTGATTTTCTCTGCTGAATATGATTTCTTGAATTAATTTTGTAGTGATGGCAAACAATAGAGCTGGACTGTTAAAAAGAGATAGTACAGAAGAGCAGATGAAAGCTAAACAGGAGAGTGACAGAGTAAGGGCTGAAGACTAAAACACAAGCTAAGCTGTTTGTGATTGTGTTCATTTCATCCCACATGCAACAGTTATCCTGCAGTGTTCTGTTCAAACTTAAGAGTGTCAATAAAATAAAGAGTGAGGTTACATTAGCTCTGCTTGAGGAAGGTGTAGTTTGTAGATGAGCACTGGTGGGACATAACCAGGATACACTAACATTACACACTACAGACACGTCTCAGAGCATATAGCTGGCTACTAATGGTACATACTGAGTTTACAAAGTTTGCTTACTACTAACGTAGTGCTATTGTTTAAAAGGTGACATACCTTTTAAACAATAGCACTATGCTAGTGTTAATGTATACATTACTTCATGGCTTTGTATTTAGTGATAAGCAGTCTTGAATAAACATTAATTAAAAAGATCTGCTCTCTATTCATTTGCTTCAAAACAAATGCACAACTTGGTAAGAATCACATCCTCATGACAGTGGGTACAAGTGCTCATGGGAAAAAGAGTCTTTATCCCGAGAAAAACAAGCTTTACCAGATATCCCTCACAGCCACTTTAATCACACACATACTGAATTGAAAGCATAATATCAAAACAGACCTTCACAAATTTGGACATAACATAAGAGACACCGTTCTACATGTGAATGCATGTTGGACAAACACAATGAAACAGGATGGGGCAGAGGGGGAGTTAAGAAGACACTGACTCACTCTCACCCATTTTCACCTCCCATTATCTGATTAGCCTCCCATTTTTTCCCCATCAGTGCAGTGACCTGGATTTTGCTTGGATACTGATGGTCAACCAGGGCGGGGTCTGGTGAGAAGGGCCAAACCATTTGGGGGTGGCGGAACCATAAATCAGCAGCAGCAGGAGAGAAGGGTGAGGGGGATTTATAAAGATGTTGTGCTGGCCCAGCCCACTTGTGGACACTGTGATGAATTCACAAGCACATTGCCAAGGCAAACTACTTCATTATACCATGGCCCAGTGGTCATTAATCTCCCTGGGAGGCCAGCATCCTGGGGGATCGCCAGACCAGAGAATTTATTCAGGCCTGGAGGTACCCATTTCATTAGCCATTCAATCTGTTCAGTCCTTCTCCCGTTTTCCTTCTCTCTCTCTCTCTCTCTCTCTCTCTCTCTCTGTATATATATATATATATATATATATATATATATATATATATATATATATATATATATATATATATATATATATATGTGTGTGTGTGTGTGTGTGTGCGTGTGTGTGTGTGTGTGTGTGACAGTGATGACAGTGACTTTTGTTTGTAAAATTATGTGTATAAGCATTAATGTATCACACCTGATGTCAAACACATTATATCATAACCTGTGCCTATTTTTGTATATATTTTGGTGTTATTATGTGAGTAGCTACAAAAAAAGAAAAAGAACAACGTTATATTTGTGTAGTTGCACTTCAAGCTCAGGTAAAACCCACATGTTCCAGCTTTCATGACAAGGAGAGGTGAGATAAGGGGAGAGAGACAGGGAATAGATTCCCAGAGGTATACTCTCAACTGGCCTTTTCGGTCCTGTAATGGTGTCATTACTGGGGGCAAGTGTTGCTGGCCCAACATGTTATGGGAGGGCCAACATCCAGTGATTACTTATTAATGCTATAACTCCTTATTCCACACACACACACACACGGAAAAAACAAATATGCTATCCCACTGTCTATTACCGTGATCAAACAGATACACCTGGACACAGACACATCTCTCCAAATACACAACAGAGCTCATCTATAAAATAAATGCATCATGGGAAATAAGGGTTATGGAGGACACTGTAAATGCTCGTTCATGGATACAGATGTTTATCTTCAGCAAGGGCTTGCTGAACAACTCTAGATAGTTGTAGTAGCATTACATGAAAATTCCAGTGGGTCATTTTATGTCAGACACAACCACTTATGCATATTATTCCTGTCTGATACACACAGACCTTCAGATCATACAGACTGTCCTACCATCTCTCACACACAACCCAGGAAACACTTGGTGTCCATAAAGTCTCTGTACAGTTTAAAAAAAAAATACAAAATCAAATGAACAGACAAATGTGTGGAAATTGTTACAACATGAGAAGATATTTTAATTTTTTCTAACTAACTTAATAGAACTAATTTTGTAGGAGATTGTTGAAAGGCTTGTCTTACATGATCAGTGTTTTCCTTAGATGTTCTTGGTCGTCCGCTCCTCCCCAACACTGTCCCTACTCCATAAATTTATTGTGCCATGTACTAATTGAGTGACATGAAGGATCTCTTCCATACTTAGTTCTGTAGTTTTGCTGATTCTGTGTATCTGATTTTGTTTCAATAAACCATGGCACACTTTGTGTCTTCAGGAGCAGTCATTTTTAGGGGTTTATTTGACAGTAGGTGTCAGGTATCCTGTTTTATCAACACAAATGCAATAAGGTTCAAAACTACGAGCTCATAGAACCAATCTGTTTAAGATACCTCATCAGTTGCCTTTTCAATATATTTTTTTTTTTTTAACTTATAAAGAGTCTTTTGGACACCCTGTACATCAAACTGAAACTCATGCCATGTTATGAGCTTGTAAAACAAACACGTCGACCAAACACACCCTCAGTGATCATGTGATCAGACTTCAGACTCCAAATGTAGGCTTCATCCCTCTATGTTTCCTTGCACGTCTCCTTGAAGGATTCAGCTATATATAAATGTGTGGAATAATTTCATCAACCAAGCTGTGTCCTGAGGGACCCCTTCCACTTTAAACACTTAACGGGTTAAATAAATAATGATGGCTTGCACACTGTGTGTGTGCTAACGTTAACGGCACCAGCCACTAGCCCCAGGTCCCACAGCAGCAGGAGTCCTTAAAGCGAATAATTTGCTTCCTCTCAGGCAGCCACACTGTAGCCATTCGCCAAGCAGATTATGGGCCTTTAAGTAGCAGCCAGGCCTGAAATGTGACTCTAGGGCTCACAGTCTGTTGGGGAGGAGGCAAAACTCCACTGAGAGAGTCAGTGGGATGGGACAGAGAGGGACAAAAGCTGACAGTTACTTGGAAAGCTAATCTATAAATATGAAGGTTGGGACAGTGTTGGGCAGTAACGTCCCCACAAACAGAGCTGTGAGTGGTTTAACTACATTTTTCAGTAACAATGTGGTAGCATTGTTGTTTTCAAAATCAAATAATTTGGTCATGTAATGCTGTAGTAATTGCAAAAGTTACATTTTCCCACATTTTAAAATGACTTAAGTTGAACTGCTTGATGCAAAGCTTCCTGCTGCGCTCTCATCTCACACTTCTACAGGTCAGACAGTGATGTCGTCTCCAAACACCAACATGACATAACATGTGTAGAAGCAGAGGTACTGTCATACCATGATCACGTCACAGAACAATCCTTGTGCTGTTGCCTGACTTTACTGCACGCACACACACACACACACACACACACACACACACACACACACACACACACACACACACACACACACACACACACACACACACACACACAATTGTTCGTTTCACTGAGAGATGGCATAAGAGGAAGGTAAAGAGCAGCTCTTACTGAAGGAGTCGTCGTTGCCCTACCACAATAGTTACATAACAGAGAAAAGTTGTGTTCAGGTGTTAACTGTGCCAATCCAAGGCAAAGTTTCTGTCAGCTGTTTCTGTTTCTGTCCAAGATGTCCAACACAAAGTTGAGAATCCATCTCCAGGTGGTTCTCGAGGGTGCACAACCAAAGCTAACCACCACGTCAAAACAAATGAGCAACTATTCATTAGCTGACAATTCGCCTGGCTATAACTGAATTAAATTAATCGTAAAGGGTGGTGGCAGTGTGTGAGTGTAGGGTACTTAAGTACTTAAACTGATTCAAGTAGGAGGGAAGAGGTAAAAGAAAAAACAAGACAGTAAAACAAATATCTGTTTTTACAGAGTCACTTGTTGCTTTGTTGCATGCAATACACGGCCAACAAACAGGAAGCAGTCCAAGAAGATGGAATTAGATTGAGTTTGGATCAGTTCAACATTTGCATTATTCTGAAGCAGCTTTTAAATTCGTGATAGGTGTGCTCCCATACCACAAGCCACAATGATTTTTGTTTGTAATGCGAGCCCTGCATAAATAACAGAATGGACAAATGGACCTTTTTGCTTACCAGATCAACACCATGCAGGTAAGAGATCATCCAAACTGCAGCGAGCATCTGTTGCCTCTTCATCAAACCAATTCACCGTGCCCCTCCTTCTCTTTTTACATCAGATCTTTAAAAAGACAAACACAGAAACAACTTCATTTATAAAGTGATAAAGTCTTTCAAATTATAAAAATTAAGACTTTACATTTTTCACAAATCGATCTGTATCACTGTTTTGTTTATAATTGTGAGGTTTGACAAACGGTGTGAATACATGAGCTTTTTGTCATATATGGCATTTGCTATGGGACAGACTCACTGCTTATGAACATTTCACCAAAACTCGCTTCACCTCAGTTGGTCATATGTTGTGTCAAACTAGGGAGTCTTTTCAATCAAACCAGTATGCCACAAGTTTTTAATATGCAAAACAATATATCACTGTTTTCTTTAAATGCACGATTGTAAGCTAATAAGGGAACAATATTATTAAGTGGTGCTGCAAGACTTTTTTTCCTCATTATGAACCCAGCATGCTCCAGCAGCAAAGCCGTCGCTTGTTTCTTTGGACACCTTCCTCTGAGTAATATACACTAATACAGTTTAACACCTCTAACCGTTTTATACAAGTTTGTTTTACCAGTGTAAAGGACCAGGTTTACTTTTTAAATAAATAAAGTATTACAAGTGTGTCTTTTACATGAAATTTTACCACACCTAAAAATCTTTTCTCACTTCCTTTTTTTTATGTTAATTATAAGCTCATAAAATTACACCCGTCCAGACCAGCCTAAATGCTAAAGCAGTTCCATTTGTACATCTTTAGAATAACTGTACAAAACACAACACACAGTTTGCTTCTTGAAGCAGAAGCAGGGTTTTGAAACACACATTGCCTTGTGTCTTGTCTTCTGTGTGTGACAATGTCTTCTAAGAGCCCTCCTCCGAGGTTTAGCGTTAATGACGTTAACCCTCTTAAGACACCATGTCTTAATTCAAACAGCTTTCCTGACAAAAAATAATCAATAACATCCTACCCTAAACCTTTCCTCTCATTTTTCTTTGTACGCCCAGCACGTTCAACAACAACATCAACTTTACAGCTGCTGTTCCACTCTCAACAAGGCCAGGGTATCGTAAAACCCTGGAGAAAGCAAGAAGACACCATCGGTTGATCTATCATGCCATCTCCTCACTGAAGAGCAGACAGGACATCAAATCCCCCTGAAATGACATCTGAACATCAATACATGGTCGCCGCCCCTCCAATGTGACAGTAAAAGCCATATTGATTTCCACCCAGATTAAGGATACCACTGGGAGCAATTTAAACATACAAGCTGAAGTATCTCGGTCCAATGTGAGTGATGTCTTTAAACATGTATAATCATCCAGACAATGTGCATTTTGGAATAGTAGTGGTCTGGATCAGGGGTGGGCTTAACTTCAGATGAATAAACCACAGGACAGGCGAGCGATATAGATCCTTTTACTGTTTGGTAACAGTTACAGCTGCACACACATTCTGGCATAGGGAAGCACTGCAAAGTACAATGGTTTGGCAAGCTACGTGAAGCGGTTAACCATCAATTTTACCTAAATAACAATTACAGACACCAGATGGGGATTTGAGCACACAAGTACCCATATGTTTATGACTACATTATCCACAGACAGTGAAATATCAAGTCAAACTTGTGTCAATAAACCAGAAATTCTCCCACGCCATATTGATGCAGACAAGACCCCTGTGTTTAAGACCTGGGTCATAAAAAAATGACGAAAACCGGACAGACAATTGCATCAAACACATCAGAATAATAATGATTTTGTATTTTAGGGTTGCAAATTAGAATAGTTAATAGCTTGATATTATACTGTAGTTTTACTCTGTACATGAAATCTGTTTCAGTTTATCATAATTTGAACATTTGCTTATTGTTTACACTCCATATTGAGACTTAAGTATTGAACTTGATGATAATCTTGGTCCAAAACCAACATTTCCATAATCTACAGGAAAAAAATGGATTTGGAATATCGGCAACAGTGAATTATTGTTTTTGACAACAACCACGGTGCAAACAGACATTTTTGTGCTGTTCACAGTTTTAATTTAGTTCTTAGAGAATGTCTACTCTCTGAATAAATGGAGCTAAACCCTGCTTCTTTTGTCAAAGTGCTTGAGCATCTTTACAATGATGCAGGTTGTAAAGGGGTCTAACAGCAGCTAATATACACTGCTCAAAAAAAGGGGAACATTAAACTAACACATCCTAGATCTGAATGAAATATTCTTATTAAATACTTTATTCTTTACATGGTTGAATGTGCTGATAACAAAATCACGCAAAAATTATCAATGGAAATCAAATTGTTTAACCCATGGTGGTCTGGATTTGGAGTCACACTCAAAAATAAAGTGGAAAAACACACTACAGGCTGATCCAACTTTGATGTAATGTCCTTAAAACACGTCAAAATGAGGCTCAGCAGTGTGTGTGGCCTCCATGTGCCTGTATGACCTCCCTACAACACCTGGGCATGCTCCTGATGAGGTGTCGGATGGTCTCCTGAGGGATCTCCTCCCAGACCTGGACTAAAGCATCTGCCAACTCCTGTGGTGCAACGTGGTGTTGGTGGATGGAGCAAGACATGATGTCCCAGATGTGCTCAGTTGGATTCAGGTCTGGGGAACGGGCGGGCCAGTCCAGAGCATCAGTGCCTTCGTCTTGCAGGAGCTGCAGACACACCCAGGGCCAACCGCACCAGCATGTGGTCTCACAAGGGGTCTGAGGATCTCATCTCGGTACCTAATGGCAGTCAGGCTACCTCTGGTGACCACATGGAGGGCTGTGCAGCCCCTCAAAGAAATGCCACCCCACACCAGGAACCTCCTGTTCCTCCTTGCACAAAGGAGGAGGTAGTGGTCCTGCTGCTGGGTTGTTGCCCTCCTACAGCCTCCTCCACGTCTCCTGATGTCCTGGCCTGTCTCCTGGTTGCACCGCCAGCATTCAAAAGTGACCAAAACATCAGTCAGAAAGCAGAGGAACTGAGAAGTGGTCTGTGGTCACCACCTGCAGAACCACTCCTTTATTTGGGGTGTCCTGCTAATTACCTATAATTTCAACCAGTTGTCGATTCCATTTGCACAACAGTATGTGAAATTGATTGCCAATCAGTGTTGCTTCCTAAGTGGACAGTTTGATTTCACAGACGTGTGATTGACTTAGAGTTACACTGTGTTTTTTGAGTGTTCCCTTTATTTTTTTTTGTGCAGTGTATTATTTATCTCTTCAGATAGATCGATAGATCTTACCAAAAACTTTCTCCCCCTAACACTATTATCTTGCAGTATTTTGTAAAGTTATATAAGCTAGCTAGCCAGTTAACCCAAGGCAACATGTTTATTATTATTATTATTATTATTATTATTATTATTATTATTATTATTATTATTTAAAAAGAAAAGAACGTTTGGGTAACCACTCTTAGGCCAGTGTGAGAATTAATGCAGGGACTGTTTTAATTTAATCACATTCAGGCTGGCCTGCTGTCAAAACCCGGGCTATAAACCCGTTTACTGTTTGTATACAGTAAAGCTGCGCATGCATTTTGGCAACAGAAGTGCTGTGAAGTACAATGGTTGATCAAGCGACGTGAGGGTGTTAACCACCCAAAAACACATTTAGTGTTTGAAGAAGGCTAACTCATCTGAACGCATGGAGCTTAACGCCGCTTCTGTTGCTAAAATGCGTGCAAATCTTTAAGATGACGTAGGTTGTAAGGGGTCGTGGCACGTCATTTGTTGCTTAGTGGGGCATGAACGAAAACTATGCCAGCACTATATAAGCAGAAGTTGAATTTATGTAATGTAAGTTGCACCTTACCAAGATTCTTGAAATGTGCAAACCAGTTGCGTCGGTCACCTGGCTCACAACTCAACCCAAATTCGTGCGTATTTTGATTGCGTCATCGACATGAGGCACCCTGAAATCCCTCCGCGTGTGATCCGTCTCTCTGGTGACAGGTGGCAAGAGATGACATTACTCAGTGGACCAAGGGGGAACTGTCACAGAAAATGAAATCTAAAGCTACAGTAAGTTACTCTTACAGTTGTGTATTTTTATGATTTCATTCTTATAAATCAATATCAAGAATAAGTTAGCGCAAGATACAGTCCAACAAAGTGCACTATAAACGTCCTGAAACTAGATTTAGGCTAAAGTGTAAAGACTTATTCTTTATAAAATCAAAATTGCATCAAAATCAAATCAAATTAAGGTGTATTTCATTTATGATACTGATAAAAAAATAAGACCTTTAATTTTATTGATCTTCTAAAAATTACAGTTTTTATCTTTCAGACATCAGAAGCTAAATATTGCATTCTGAGACATACTAAATTTGGGGGAAGGTGTTCAGCAGACTCAAGCACCCTGTTTGCCCCCTTTTGGCTTTGAGATCATTACTTGCAACATTTAACATCAATCATGACTCTCATATTTACACAGCCAACACAGATGCACACAGGCATCTACAGATGTGCAAGCAAATGCACATTTACACATACACACCCCATCAGTACATCCATATTTTTCATCACCCAGCTGTGCTGCAGTGCTGTGGCCATGTATCCTGATGGCACTGATGATGCTTCATGCAGCCCTCGGGCCTCTGAAGGTTAACTCCCTGACCTCTGTGGTCTCATGGCTGAGTGCTACTCTGATGAATAGCTCAGAGACTGAAAGACATGACTAAGCAAAAAGGAAAACATCCATTAATACTGTAATATACTATTCTTTTATACTTTCAAAAGTATAGTTCATTATTTCTAAATTAGCAGACACTCTGTAACACTGTTTCATTTCAGTTCTTTGTGTCTAAACAACCTGTACCATCTGTAGAATGTAAGGATAGTATACTGTATGTATTACAGAGCGTTTTTTTATCTATCTAATATTCATTTTTATACAATGTGTGACATTGCCATTTAAGTGCCATAGCTGTACACATTTTTAGGTTTACTTTAAACCAATTACAATGACTTGTCAAAAAATAAATTCTGCCACAAAGGCTTCAGTATGGAAACCAACAACATTCACTCCTAATGTTAAAAGTTGAATTATACAGTAATCTCAGTTCATGTTTTACTCAACAGGCATGTTTTGGGTAGGATGGCCCTATGTTGAACGGTGATTCTTTTGTAACAGCTCCTTTCAGTAAATGCTGAGGGCAAAGCATCTCCATGCAAAATCCCACGTGAGAAAACCAAGTAGGTCTGGTGACAGTGGTGGAGGGGGGAGAGAGAGGAAAAACAGTAATGGATGAGAAAAAAGGGTGCAACACTAAAGAGAGAGAGAGAGTAACACAAGGTTAAAAGATGGTTAAAAGACTACAAGGGATACAGAGGGAAGTAATGTTTTCAACTAATGAAACAACATTATGTTCAGAACAATCAAAGCCAAGGCAAGACCCAGACACGCATGCTCTTGAACTTGGCTAAATGTTGCTTATAGGTGTTGGGAAAAACAAGCCATTAGAGCCAGTTCAGGTAAACAAAATAGGACTCCAGCGAGAACAAGCACCATTGAAGGGTTGGGGGCAGAGGAGGGGTGGGTCTTTGAAGTGGCTCAGAGTATTCCCCTGACACCTCTGAGATATTTATTTGAATAATGTGCAGATTCACACCCGAGTGAGCAGAGATCTGTACGGTGGGTGGGAAGATGACAGGGTTTAATTTCCAACTCTACTGGGAGGGGTTTTGAGAGCGAGGGAAGGGGAGAAAGGGAAAGAGACAAGGGAATTAAAAGGAGAGAGAGAGAGAGAGAGAGAGAGAGAAGGGGGGAATGAAAAGCTTGATGCAAGATGAGGAGGGCAGATGGAGGTATATTGGATTCCCTAAAAACATTTTGACATTTTAAACCTAGGGCAGTTTTCAGGCAGTAAATAAAGGGAAGGGAATCAATAGCAGTCAGTGATAAGGGGATAAAGCAGCTAAATATGAAATACAGCCTAACAAAATGGTATGGATTTCCAATGGGGCCACGTGACAGCTGCTTTGAAATGCAAATAGCAACTTATGCACATTGTCCTTCCCAGGCCTGGCCACCTATCGATCGGCTAAAACAAATTCTATTGATCATTGAATATTTAATGGGTATAATTAAATCTCTCATGGAGGTACTTACAACCCATTTCCAGTTTTCATCGTCCCACTCAGGAGACCTGTCTTTGACTCACTCAAGCTTGCTGAAGAATAGCACGCAGCTAATTGCTATAAAACAAGATATTGAGATCATGTTGAAAATATTGGGCGGGCTGTTTCCTGTCAACCCCACATGTTCTTTGCAGGCAAAGAGACATGTCTACTGAAAATGTTAAGTGAAAATCACCTTGTAACATTCAAATTGAGGTGGCCAATTTCAGCAAATGTAAATTGGTTCTGCCTTATAAAACGTTTCAGAGAATTAATGTGCCAAGACAAGGACAAATGGAACCCAAATTATGTGTGCTGACAGGGAAACTAATAAAGCATGTACAGGACACATAAAGACTAGACTAGACTAGACCAGACTAGACCAGACTAGACTAGACTACCTAGAATAGAATAGAATAGAATAGAATAGAATAGAATAGAATAGAATAGAATAGAATAGAATAGAATGTACTTTATTAATGCTGAAGGGAAATTCAGGTGTCAGGCCTCAGTACACAGGGTCCGCAACAGGTCTGTAGGAAAATAAAGTCTGACCCCGTCCAGTGGTGGCAAAGCAGCAGCTCTACTGGCGTTCCTGACACTGGTGTACAGCAGATCAAATGTTCCATTTTCTCTGGTTGGACAATCAACAAACTGTGCCAGTCCAGTCGGGTGGGAAAAGAGGGTAACATGATTGAACCAGCATGGCATCCCCGCAAACACTTCTTTATCTCAGCCAGAATCGAGTGATATCCTCCAGATTTGCTTTATGGTAATGCAAGCTCCTCTCTGAATAAACTCTTATCCCCACAGACATATTCATTAAAACATCAAATAAGATAAATAATAGCAAAAACAGAGTAAACATAAGAGCTGCCAGAATTTGCTGCTTCCGGGAGAAGTGCATCATTTGAATGATGAAGAGGTATATGAAGGGGCCTGGGAGGTAAATGCTCAGGTTTATGCGAGAAATATCAACATGGCTGTTTATTTGAGCACTTACTGCAGCAAAAACCCCAAATCTATGTGATGAAGTGTATTCTTAAGATATCACCATCACACCTTATTATCATGTCTGGAATATATTTGTTTGAATCAAGTTAAAATGGAAGTTAATATATGGGGAAATAGTTTTAAACTCATCTCCGAATTCTTTATAATGGACATGTTTACTTTTTTCCCTTCATAGAAAAGGAATAATCATATAGATAAATTCTTATCAGCTTTTGCCTTATTTTCCTTTTTTATATATATTTTACATATAGTTCAGATCAGTCTTCCCATCTGCCTGTGGTTCAACAAACAATTGTCAAACACCCTAGACAGCTGGTTATTATTGTAATTCCTCCACTGTCTCCTCAAAAACAGTCAAGCAATGTCCTTTACACTGATGGGACAAAAATGTGAGGGGAGATGTATCTCCTTAATCGACTGACATAATTTATGACATTAAGAGACTGGCAAGCAGGAAAAGGTTGCTGTCTGGATGGTACTAGAGGGCAGCTCTCACTGCTTGGGACAGTGTTAAACAAAGTGCCAATCAATAGCCCTTTTATTAGTGACTGCAATCAATGCAGTGCTGACTGAGTGAGCCAATTAACGCTATCGACCGCCTGGGCAAGAAGAAAGGGAAAAAGAGGGGGTGTAGAGGAGAAATGGCGGAGAAAATTCAGGAGACGAAAGCAGCGGATGAGCTGCAGTGTCTTCCTCAGGTCTTGTTTTCCTTCTCATCTGTAGGGAGGGGAGAAGCTGTGGAGGGAGAAGACCAGATTCCCACCAAGCAAGAGGCCCCAGGGGTCTGCAGCCGAGGACACCCTGACAGAAAGCAGAGGCAGTCTATCTCCCAGGAGGAAGTGTGTGTGTGTGTGTGTGTGTGTGTGTGTGTGTGTGTGTGTGTGTGTGTGTAAATATATATACAGTATATGTAATGGCAGTGGTGGTGTATGTGTGTGTGTGGAGGTGGTGAGGGGGTTTTAGTTTCGTGCACATCATCTCATAGAGCTGGGGGTGAACTGTACTGGGAACGCAGGAGCATTCGTCTTCTCACTGCTGGTTCTGAATAGCAATGAGGTCATAAGGTCTCTGTGCACGCTAACCCGACCAGTGTGTGTTTGTCTGTGTATGTGAGATAACCTTAGACTGGGGACACACATTACATAACTTCCTAGTGCTTATAGAGACACTGGAAATTTAATGTCAGAGTGGTTGTATTGGTCTAAGTTAAAATTTGATAAAAAATAAATAAAACACTTTACTCACAGAGTATTATATTAGTGTTATATGTTTTATTCAAGCTGTAGAAAAACATATTGTAAACCATCAGTGCTCATTAGACTAATTATTTACCATGATAATAAGAAGGGTAAATGAGCCACAGTAAGTAAACAAACAATCATGTTCATCTTTTGACCCTTGGAAGGTGCTTAAAAAATAAACATAATGGGAATGAAACAACATTTCTCCTAAAATTATAGTAAGCCATACATTGCCATACCAAAACTCAAGTTTCACCATAACAGCTCCTGCAGTTCATAAAGTCTGAAGGATCACATCACATCTTGTAGCAGAATTCTTCTGCTGACTTTTATGCCCTTCATTCCTGTTTTTGTGTTTGTGTGTTTTGGTTCCCAAAGAAAAAAAGAGGGTCAGAAGGACATCTGCTTTATGTTAGCTGGCAGTGTTGCACTTGTTTTGGGGGTTATCAGGCTCCTTCTATCAGGTTGTGGTCGGAACATGGACCTCTCCTTCCTCAAGGAAACCCTTCGGACCAGTGTGCTGACAGCTCGAGGATGTGCGAGGGAGAGAGACGAGAGGAAAAGGACAGGGAGAAGGATGAATGGGAAAGAGGCTATAGGAAATGACAATGTGTGTGAAGCGATAAGCCCCTGGCAAGGACCCCCACACCCTGAGGGAGGACTGGGGGCTACAAGACTTCAGCCTCAGTGCTCAGTCCGACATCTGTCCCTGATGACCCCATCTAGCCATCGCACTGCCAAGTGTGTAGCTAACAGTGTTCAACATTGTGTTTTCATTGGCTACTGTTTCCTGAAACTTTACTTTTCTATGCAATGTGAAGGCAAAATCACATTAAAATATAACAACTCACTCAGAACAATAAATGTGCCATTTATAATAAAGTGAGTAAAAGTAAACTGATTGTCATTTAGCAAAGTGGGATATATCAAACAGCAGAAGGAAGAAAAAAAGGTGAAGTTCGCTATTGACTTCAAAATCAATTAGACCTACGATGTGCACAAATGTTTGCCAAAGATTATAACAACATATGAAGTACTGGAAATGTCTCTGCCTCTTTGTTACCCATTTAATTAAATGGTTTTTTTGTTTGTTTGTTTTTTGTTGTTGTTTTGTTTTGTGCAGCCCACTTCCCAGTCCACAGTTATGAACTCTGTAAGTCAAATGAAGCTGAGGGTCAAAAAAGTAGATTGGAAAAGAGAGTCTAAAGGAGAAGTAATAGGAAAGTCAGTCTAACTTTGTCACTAGAACCAGGCTAAAGTCTGTTATGATGAGGAAGCTTCAGCTGAAGCCAAATGAAGAAAGCACCAAAGCTGGGGCTAAGAGAGCAGATTAGAGGACCGCACAGTGGTCTCAATCTTCCACTGCTTTGCTCTTTTTACAAGCAAAGGTCAAGCACCCACTACATCCACTCAGTCTTCATTAAACACACATACACACATGTACATACACACAACCACACACTTGAACAACACACTGTCACCAGACATGGCAGTCAAAGACACATTAAGTGAAGCTAACAGCAACTCGTCTGCTCGAGTTTGGAGAGTACAACAATGCTGTAAAATGCTCTGTCACTATTAGGCCTACCCCTCGAACAAAACAGGATCATTGTTCAAATTTTAAAAGGAGTCTGAACATTAACATGTTGAATTAGCCAAATAATGATTCAATGAATATGTAGCTAGGTAGCTAGCTAGTAACAGCTCTCAGGCTGTTATTGTTCTGTGGGGAAGTGGCAAACTTGCTGTATTTCTCTGATATTTGGAGTTAACTATATTTCTATATTTTTTTTCATCTTATAAAAAAAGAAAAGAATAAATGTTGCTACAGACGGTCCAAAATGTGATGATGCATTTTGTTTTTCAGCTTTCAACATAAGCATAATAAAGGCTGTTATTGAAATGCTTCTAACACTGGTTAATAAAGAGTGCTCAAATTGCTTACTTAGACTTAAACACACCATAATTGTTCAAATTATTTCAGTAATAAAAAAGGCAGAGTAGTGTATTTCCCTGTCAGTCTGTGAAATAATGAGTTTAACTTGTTAAGACTTTTAAACGGGCAAAGAGCTATCAAATAATGGCTGATTTTAGCTATAGGACGTGACGAACCAAAAACTTGCCATTATGTCCATTTGTGGCAAACCTTTGTGTTCCAACAATAGATCAGTCTAGTTTGCCTGATAAAACTGGATTTACTTTTTCACTGTCTTCAAATAAAAGCCTGATATAATTTTTAACAGTTGAGGTGTGATTACATGCAAAAGGCCTACCTTCTCATCCTTTTTACAATGCTATTTGATTTCATCCTTCTATAACAACCAAATTAGGTAATATAACTAGATGTCAGTTATTGTCCGATAATGAAACAATTTCTTGATCCCTTAAAAGGTATATTGCTTAATAAGTGGTTGTTCGTTGTGTCTGCAAAACATGGTCTATTAATGGTCATTTAATGTTTTATAATGAAAATGTGTGAAATGGGGATCAGTTTTACTCTGCTGGGGTGCAACACTAATGATATGCTATCATATAAAGCACTATAAAGAAATAGTCTTGTTATTTGTTGTATTTTTTGCTTCTCGTAGGTAAATACTCACTCGACTTTGGCACAGATGTGCACTTCAATCTCTGTGTGTTTTCCCCCTATTTAGCCTAAAGGTAACACTGTATATTTACTCTCAACACCCTGGGCTGACACTGCTATGCTTACTGCCTGGAATTTAAGCCTTGCTCTATACGAAGAGCTGTTTTACAGCCCTCTCAGACGCCGCCTGTGTCGATTTGTTTTCCCACAAGCAAAGTCAACACAACACTTGTTGAAGGACCCTCATTCACCATATATTTAAAGGGAATTCTGTCTCCACCCTACCCCCATCCTCCTCTTTAAACTCCCTTTTCTCTCCTTATTTTACCCCTTGTCATTCTCAGAATAAATGTCCTTGAGATGTATTGAAGACATGTCCACATTCAAGATATCTCAACCTCAGAATGGAAAACATCTTGAACAGAGCAAAGAAAAAAGGAGCCTTCAACAAGCCAAGTCATAATACTCCAAGGATACCGTCCCCTTATTTAGAGGCGTTCCTTTTAACCCGGAGCAGGGGGCCTTGTGGATATCCAATACAGGCTTCTTGTTTTCTCCAAAGTAAGCTTGACAATCTGCAAATCAGAAATTAGCTTTAACAAGGCAAAGTTGAAACAAAAGTGTGTGTTTTTTCCTGTAATCTGATGATGTATAGGCTGTGAGGCCAAGGTCAGAGTTCACTCCACAACCATGTTGTAGAGATCTTTTACATTAACCAATGAAAAGGCTAATCAAAGGTATATGATTTCACCTTCTCTACGGTTAACAGGACCTTTTGATGTGCGCAACCATGTAACATCTGCTTTTAAGTTGGATAGATTGTGGGAGCCCCATTCTTTTTTTTTCTTTTTGTCTCAAGTAGATCAAGAGTGTGCCATGGTAAAAATTACAAAAACCAGACCTGCTGATAGAGCTTGGATTGGTTTAAAGGTGGATGGAAGGGAAATTAAATATGCATGTAAGAATGGAAATTCAACTGATGAGGCAGAAGTTTTGAGAAGAAAGCATTACATCATATTGCTTTATTCTGGATTTTATTAGTGTGATACTTTGCTGCTTAGAGCACAGCTTTTACTGCTTACAACGGGATGACTGAAGTACACAAGAAATATTTTTTTCAGACTTTTAGCTGAAAAAAAGTCATATGAGAGTGGAACACTTTAAATTTAGTCTCCTTCTGTGTACTTACTTTTGAATAACAGCAAACAAGTGCAGTGTGACTTGTTGCTAAGCTTGTCAAACGTGTGTGTCACCAGCATACTCATTAATAGTACAGGACAGGGAGAAATGTCAAGTTTTTGTCCAAAGACATGGAAATAAACCATCACTAGCTCTGCAGTATGACACTGTGTCTGCAGAGGTGCTGAAAAAAAGACCAATGTTGCAGCAAAAAATATTTTTTTGCAGCATCTGGATCTGGTTGGGAGTCGGCCATGAAGGGACCTCCACCGGCTAAGCAGCAAATGAGGAACAGAGGGCCAAAACGATTGAACTGTCATTGATAGACTTGTGATTTCCATACTATCAGAAGTTCTGGCTGAGACTCAGGAGCCTGAGTATCTATGCAGATACATACAAAACCTGTCTGGTATTTGTTAGCACTGAGCTAGTACACTTACCTTTACATGAAATCAATCAGGTCAGTTTTCTCAGACCTGCAGCCAAACACAAGCTAAGCAATAATGACTACCAACTGGTCGCTATGTCTTCTTTACCGAACTGTAAAATAAAAAAAAAGGAAGGCACATAGGTTTTCATGTTCCTCTTTCATCATCATAATGCAGCCCTAACTTTGTGTTTTCCTTCCTTTGCCTTGACCCCAAAATCAAAAAATTGAAGTGGATATATGAGGGCTTTAGCAAGAGAGACATTTGCTTTCATTTTTTGGGCCTCCTGAACTTACAACTGAACTTTTAACATGTGTTGAGGGCTCCATTGATGTTATTGAAATTGACACTGCTATGCTAAGAGGGAAAAGAGAGAGCAGCTGAGCTTTATCCATCATCATACAATCATGCTTTATGCACATGCACGCTCACACATGCACAACTGGCTGAAAAAGTTCACAGTCCAAACTCACTGCCAGGAACAGAGCAGGAAAATCCAAAACAATCTTCCTCTCTCTCTCTCTCTATTCTTAAAGAAGAGCAAATCTAACTGTCAGCTCAGTGAGGATTATTCCACCACGGCTGGCTCCCCAACTTCCCCATCGTAATCCACCCAAAAAACTCTTGGTGAAGCCTTTCAAAACAATTTATGCAAACAAACATCAAGCGCAGCTATTTGTATTGGCACCACTTTGCAGTAAACCAGACTGAACCAGGACCAGATGGGGTTGGGCCTTCTCTGTCTCTGTGTGGTGCAACACTAGAGGCAGCTCAGCAGACACGCTCGGCACAGAGCACCATCTTCTGTAACAGAGAGTGTTTCAATATTTAGACCACTTCTCATCACATTTCCCACTTCTGAGTGGATGTGTATATGTGTGGCTGATTGTCGCAAGGACACACTAAACCACCGGGAGAATTTCGCAAAATTTGGTTAAGGGTTGTCAATGCTTTGCACAAATTTGTCCTTGTTTCAAGTCTGTATCCTTAGAGCAGATTGTCATCCATATACTCTGTGTTGTAATTGTCCTTCACATCTTGTACTGAGGAAACCCACTGATCACTTCCTATTCTACTCAACTCTTGACCTCTGTAGCAGCTAATTTAGTGAGCAGATCATATCAAATGTTGAAAAGCAGTCACTTGTGGCTCAAAGCCTTGCAGCATAATGTCCTAGTTCCCTTGCTTCCAAAATATGGCTTAACATGAGAGGAAAGATGCCGATGCATACCATGACCCGTCTGGTGTTGACAGCGGTGGCTGTGCTGTGGCCGGTAATTGGACTGACAGTAATAGGAACTGTCTTTCTGCCTTCGCGGGCTCTAGAGATGGGCCACAATGCTGCCGTGGATTTAGCAGCTGTAGTCAGATGGAAACCATGTAACTGCAATTTTCCTCGTCTTCCTTTTTTTTTCTTCCAGCGTTTGAACACTGACATGATCATTTATGAGCTGAGTGAATTTCATGACCCTCAGGCTCTCGAAACCTGGTCAACCGCCAACATGCGATTTCAGAAATACATGGTTGTCAATGATTAAACAGGCCCTCTATTCGTCATTGCAGAAGAACTTGTTTTTTGCAGATACATGTATTTACCCAACAGCAGCGTTTTAGCTGCTGCTGCTGCTGCTGGCCCTCCGCCTTGAGGGAAAGTTGGGTTTGAAGTCAGCATCCATCTCGGCAAAGACCACACATACACAAACAAGAGCAGCTGACACAGACTCCTTATTACTGGGGACTGAAAACACATATTTGATCACATTCAGGTCCAAATGTGAACATTAATTCACAAGGAGACGAAGATCCCTGCAAAGCCACCGCAGCCGCTGTGACACACCCAGAATAGACATGTACACACACACCACTCGACAAGAACACACATAGACAAAGAGCCTAAGGCCCCGAGATGAAAGAAACACACATGGATCCACACATCATATGATCGACCCACAACCTTCCCGTCCAAGAAACACACACACGCCAACACACACACACACACACACACACACACACACACACACACATATCTCCAGACACACCGGAGAGAAAATAGATGCACATTCCTCCCTCTTGTTCTCCATCTCTCTATCTCTCTCTTACACACCTTCACTCTCACAGCCTGTGCGAGCCAGGCTTGCTCTCCATAAGCAGTTATTTCCCAGAGTCACTGCCAGCACTCGCTCGCTCGCTTGCTCACTCAGTGACAAGCTACAAATCCCTGACACCACCACTGATGATAGCTTTACAGTAGAGCCTCAAGGGGACTCTGCCAGCCAGCCAGCACACACAAACAACACACACATGCCTCGCTTTCTCCCCTCTTTCTGTGTGTCTGTCTCGCTCTCCCAGGAGCCCCAGGGGCCTCTGGGATATGTGGCTCCCGACACAAAATGCCTAGGGTTTGTTTGAGTTAAACATCAGACTACAAGCAATCAAAGTGACGGGGTTAGAAAGGAAACACCAATTATGCTTGTCCATAAATGTGGAGATTGGTGTTTCAATTGTGGAAAACAAAGACCAATGGATATGTGTGTGATTATGTTCTCTTTCAAAACACACATTGTCTTTTTTTTTTTTTTTTTAATCAAAGCATGGCACAGCACCGCGGCACTACTCATACAGCAATAAAACTTGTACAGTCATCACACACAGTGATGGTCTTTTTCTCCTCTGCAGCAGATTGATTTATTAAGACAGAAGTCATGATGTCACACTCACCCTGCTCTTATTTCCTCTGTTTGATGAAGCTTTAATGACTCCCTCAAGTGTGCTGTAATTACTCTACAGCCCTCCAGATGTTTGTTTTGGTGTTAACCGGTCACAGCCGTGACCATAATCGCCTTTGTTTCTCATTACAATATTTATTACTGTTCTTTCCATTTTGGATAATTTTCCCATGTTAATAATGCTCTTTATTGGGACGTTTGTGTGCATCTAATGTGTGCATGTGTGTGTGTCTAATGTGTGTGTGTGTGTGTATAATAATTCCAGATCACAAGTGCCTTGGATTTATTGGCATATACCAATTTGGCTTTAATGAGATCACACACCTCCAGGTAGGTGCAGCCTCATCCCATCCATGGCTCTGGCTTTTCCCTCAGTCTCTAAGTCTGTCTGCCCTTATTACCATTTCATACACCCCCCCACCCGCGTGCCCCCCCACCCACCACCACAACCTTCTATCATTGCTACCCCCCAACTGATGAAAAACCAGAAAGGCTTTGTGTGGTTCATTAAGTCAGCATAGGAAATGTATTAAGTAGGAGAATAGGGCTGGGAGCTATTGAGTGTTGACTTAACCTTTCTAGATGTTTTTTTTTTTTTTTTCTTTTTCTTTTTTTCTTTTTCCATCCAGCGATGCTTCTAATGGAGGATGTGTGCATAACTCAGCCTCATTAGTAACCACAGGGATCCGTTAGAACAAGATATACTGGAGGTTTGGACTTACTTATTTTTAAATAACGCGACTGACTGTACTGTATGGGGGGGGGGTGCTTTTGTCTGCTAACAATTACATGAGCAGTTCTATGTCAAATGGTAAGACTACAAATGAAAACTTTTGTAGTTTGTAGTTTGTTGCTGGCTGTTTAAGGTATCAGTCTGTCTTTTTTCTGCAGCATGGCAAATATTGCCTAAGGTTTAGAATTTCAAAAGTTGTGATTATGATAACTTAAAAAACAAGGTACATGGTAGATTATAGGATACTTTTCTTGTGTTACTTAATTTAAATGATGACACAGTTTGAAGCCAGGACAGCTTAAGGATGGCTTCTAAGTCATCCTGCTGCCAAAGAACTTGTTCTCTGGTATAAAACATTTCTCCTATAGAATCAATACTAATGAATGAGTAGTACAAAGTAGTCTCATCCTCTAAAGTGGCAGACTGTGCCAAAAGTATTTCCACTCTTTGAAAAAAAAACTGTGAAAAGGGGAGTCACTAATTGCCATTGTCAGCTATTAAGCTGCTAAAAACAAAACCTTGTTACAATGTGATTACTAAGTAATCCAAACAAAACACTCTCAGAAAAAAAAGTGCCTCACTGTGGGGTTGTCACATATTTTAGAGGGAAGGGCACTGTGGTCAGTCTGCCATTACAATTAGTGCTCATTTGGGCCGGATTCTGTGAGATCTACACTGACTTCTGGACATACATTATGCATGAGTCTGTCCATATGCACTTGGGCCATCATGCATGCCCTTGTAGAAGAAAATGCATCAACCACCAGCATGCAATTACATTTAGCTTGTTTCAACCTTCTCAGTGTTCATGTTCTCCTATGTGAGGTAAGGTTTTGAGCCAGTGTGCAGCATTAAGATCAGTAGTTCTGATCCAGTAAACAGAAAGCTAAGAATTTTAACAGTTTTTTTTCTGTTTACATATTATGTCCTTCAAACACTTGTCTAAGCCTGGTTAAAACTTTGTATATCTTAATATTGGGATCTTAAATTTTGAGATAAACTGCAGGATTAAGTGTTGGTTAGGGGGATGACAAATTCTCCCTTTTCTTAAACTCTATAAACAACTTAAAGACCAGCTGGATTATCTAAAATTACATGTTGACAAAGCTGAAACCAGAGCTGTTTTGCTGTCTCTAGAGAAGAAATTGTTTGGGAGACACGTTGTTTTGCTCCTTCAGATATTCCATTGCAAACAGGGTAAATGACCAATCCAGTTTTTATTATCCTTTTCATTTTGTTTTCTGTAAGCCCTCTACTCTGTCCTCACTAATGCCACAGTAATACTTTACATTTTGTGGTTTTGTTGTTAGTGAGGTGAAAGGCTCCGACCTTTTGGAGATGTATTTGATTTTGCTGATATTTTCACCATGTTGTCTTCTGGCCACTTGAAAGTAGTGGGCATACAGTCAGTCTAGAAACTTAGTACTTGTTAAAAAAAATAAAAAATGTTAAAGTCAAAAATAAATTCGGAGAAATGCCTGAGAAGAATTACCTCCTACATGAAACTGAGGTGATAAAAAGATTAAATAATGCTTATATCTGAGGACCAGACAAGTTCCCAGCAGCAACTAAAAGTTTACCGTCCGAGGAAATGAGCACTTGTCAGAACCGAACACTTGCTGAGTGTGAGAGTTGCTGTTGCCTGCCCCTGTTTACATCCCAGGCTCTTCCCGGAGTCTAGACCATGGCTGGTCTGTCCACTGTATCTCTGTGGAAAATCTCCAGGCGGGAGATCTACATCTCCTGCACGCGGCTCTTTAGCGCCCCTCGGAGAGAAAGACCATTATCGCAGAGAAGTCTCAGAGGAAGGAAGCGCCATACATCAGTGATGAAGGGCAGGGCACCGGTACATTTGGTACTAGTTATCCGCCGTAACGAGGGAAACTTTACACAGCTGTATAGAGTAAGAAACGGGCAGATCACGTGACTCAGTAGTGCTGATCATCGCAGCCACTGTAAAAACAAAGATTGTTGTTTAAGGGAAAATACTACACACCCCTCCTCTCTCCGTAAAGCTTAGCATCACACGTGGGGGTGGAGGGGGGGCAGCTTGTTTATGTTTATATGAGTGCGCGCGAGCTGGTGATGCTTGAGCTGCTGATCTAATAAGGCTTAAAATTATTTCTCGTTTCATTCACTGTGAGGCAGCATCATTTCTTACCCATCTTTCAAGTGAGCATCATTCAATTAAAATGCAATTCTCGTCGCCCCCTTCCACGGATATTTAATTAGACTGGAGAGCAGGGCTTCCACTGTCTTTTTTTTCTACAACAGCTCTTCGGATTTCACCTCTAAGGCATATTTTCACTCTGTTACTCGTTGGTTAAACAAGGGCATGTATCCATTTGTTAATTGATACAATTACGCATTACGCGTAATGGTCACGTAGGTCTCCAGGCGCGCATCAATCACTGGTCTATTGACCTGCCAAAAACCCCTCTAACCGCTCCTGCCGGGACTGCCCTTCTCTCTAATAGAGAAAGATAGAAACATCATCGTCATTAACTCCGGCATGGACCTCTGGCCAGAGAGCCAGAGGCGTACAGAGGTCGAGATTAAAATAAGAAGAGAGAAAATGTTGAGATGTGTTTATTTTATCAGCTTTAATTGTGACAGAGAAGAAACACATACATTTTTTTTTTTACAGAAAATATACAGCTAACTTTTTAATCAGCATGTTTGATCCATATTTAAAAGATAGTGGGGGAAAATAATCTTCAGAATACATGTTGGCCATAACTTGTACAAATATTTCCTTATGTTTCCCTTTGTTGTTCATTTATTCAACTTCACAAAGGTTGTTTTTTTTTCTTTTTTTTTTTCTTTTTTTTTTTTTTTGCAATTCGACAAGTGAAGAAAAATGGACAATGAGACAATTTCCCGAGCCTTTATCACAGCAAATCGGTGAAGAATTCTATTACAAAAGCTTTACAACACTGTGTACAGTGCACCTCAAGAAAAGCCTGTGTTGGACGTGATTGGCAAAGACATTATTCTATCCTTGGTACCCTGCCGTTCCGGGATTACAGTGACGTCACGCTGATACCCTTGCATGGATGAATGCTAAAGAACTATAGAGCCACAAATAATAGCACAAGCACAGTCCATATCTTGCAAGTCTTACGTTATCCTTTAAGCCTCCTTCAGCTAACACAACAACATTTTTTTGCACTTAATGACTCTTAATTTCATTTCTTATCGGGTCCTCGGGGGGGATTATTCATTCATATAAAACAATCTGCAGCTGGTGCCAGTCTAAAGTCTCCCTCCTATGAGTGAAGTCATCTATTATTGAGCGAAAGGCCGTGCGTGGAAATGTGTGGAAGACGGTGGATTTGAAGTAGAATTGGTTGCAATCGATCAAGGGTGAAGAATATTGCTGATGGTAACAAAAGAAGCAGCTATGTCTTTCTCGCAATTTGGATACCCCTACAATGCAACTTCACAGGTAAGACACTCTGCCTTTTTTCTCCTCACTTCTGTGTACACACATACAAATCTCTCTTTTATCATGTTGCACATTTTCTATAATTTCGGCAAATTCAGAGCACTCCTCTGTAAAGATTCTCCATGATTTAGTGACTGCTTTGAAGGTATTGACAGCTATTTTTTCCGCGTGCAGTGATATGTTGTTGTACCAAATATCGATATACACGTACCCGTGTCCAATTACACTGAATTATGAATGAACTCACGTGTTTTTCTGATGACAATAGAGATGAATGTCACCTATTGCTCACTATGAGGTGTAATTGGGCTGTGCTGCATGCTGCGCTAACTTTCTATTTGAGTTTCTGGGACGTGCTGGATGATAGAGACCTTTGACCATCACAAAAGTATTTTTTGACTTCTCCAAAGTCGTTTATTCACATTTAAGATCATGTTATTGCCTCACTGACAAGTTCAAAGAAGTTTGAGTCGATCTGGGAACAAAAGTTAGTCTCATAGAAAAGTTGTCACCCAACTTCTGTGATTTTGACAAAGTTTGATCAATTTGAAAAGGCATTGAACTCTTCTTTTTATTATTTAAAATTAAGAATGAAATCACCTGACACTTTTATTACTTAAGTTTCTCTTCACCTTTTATTTGAGTTAAAAATTTAGAAACCGATGATCACCTGGAGCAGGACACTTTTACGCACGGATTGCGCACGTCTCTTTCCACCATACTGCCCGCTAAAAATATGAAATCCTGAGCACGTTTACTTTCATATGACTCTTATTTGATTATAATATTGTGGGACGGAATTTGAGGAATGCCTCCTTCTTCTCTTGCTTACGGCTTAAGCTGTTCTCTGTAATAATCGGAATTTTCAGAGTAGTGACTTACAGCAGGTCACAGTTTAAGATAACAAGTGATTCGGGAAAAGTGAACCGGTGGTAATCAATCATAAACAGCAACATCAACAACCGAAAGAAAAAAAAAGAAAAGAAAGAAGAAAACGCTCGAAACAAACTCACATTTTAGCTTGTATTTGGAATCGGACTTAACACAAGACTGAAAAACTTAACTTCGTCATCTTTTTGTCGTGCAGTCACTTCAGAAAAGAGCAGACAGTCAATGACCATTTCTATCCACGGTTCTCTTCATGCAGTTTTTCGTGTCGGCAAACCCCAGTACGACTTGCTGCGATTCGATTTCCAGGTCGGTCTCTGACGGGACAGGCGGCTCCCAGACCGCTGCTGCCGCTGCCGCCGCCTCCTTCTGCTGCCCGTCTTACGAGAACCGGCTCCTGGCGAGCAGCCGGACGGAGCTGAACGCGGCGCTGGGCATGTACAGCTCTCCATACGCAGCAGCGGCAGCAGCCAGCCAGAACTACGCCAACTACTTCCCCTACAGCACTGATCCATCCGCGATCTACTCCACTCTGGTGGGTTCATCTGATGCACTAAAACGGGGGAGGGGGGCTCAGCATGATCGATCAAATCAACCGAGTTTTTGTTCATCAATTTATCTGTCAGTGCCAATATCTGCCTCGACATGCCGTTTAATCCAGCATCCAGTCTGCTCTGCCTCGTCTGTAACAAGTCAAAAATCCTGTCACTTCAGTGGAGATAAGTAATGTGGAAGCAAGGCAGTGAAGCTTGTCACATTAAAAACAGGAATACTGAACAATAATAAAAAAAAAATAATAAAAAACCACATAGATTTGAAATTTAAAAATTACCTATTGGCACTAGTTGGCTTTAAAAAGTTGAAAAGTGTAACTCCAGTCAGATTTGTTGACTGTGAAAAAGTTAGACTAAAGATGACACAGGACTTAATTGTTGAAACTAACATATTGAAGTGTCACTGAATCCTTTCTTTGTCTTTTCTGTCTTTTTTTTTTTTTTTTTTTTTTTTTTTTTTTAAATAAAGGCCAAATGAAAATTAATATAAATTTTGTCTATTGTGATCCTGATGAATGAATAAAAATAAAATGAAATTTACACTTCTGTTGTTTAGTAAAGCTTTCCAGCTCATTTTATTAAAGTTTACAGTTTCTAACAGCATAAAAATTCTTCAGCATCTATAAGTTGCATATTTGAGATTGTTTTTTTTATGAGTCCTTTAAAAGCTGAGATATTCTGAATGTTGTATCCTTAAAAGAACCTTTTTGCTTTTCGCAGAATCCTCAGTATGACATAAAGGACAGCACGGGCACTTTACACTCTGGTATCACTCAAACGGCTGCGTACTATCCTTATGACCACTCACTGGGACAGTATCAGTATGACAGGTGAGTTTATATCTGTACATGATGAGCACTGGCATTAACGTTTTCTGTCACTGTGAACATTATAAGCAGCCAAAGCTGTGAGGTAAGAGTGAAACTCTACACTCATACCTGCATGGAGCACAGCTGTGCAAATATCAAATACAGGCATTCAGGATGTCTGAGTGACTCCTAAATGATATCCTTCACTACCTGCACTGCACTGATAGCCGCTGCCTGCCTGTGTTTGACAAAATGTAGATACGGGACAGTCGACTTTAACGGCACAGCCAGAAGAAAGAACGCCACTCGGGAAACCACCAGCACCTTGAAAACATGGTTATACGAGCACCGCAAGAACCCCTACCCTACCAAGGGGGAGAAGATCATGCTGGCCATCATCACCAAAATGACCCTTACCCAGGTGTCCACCTGGTTTGCTAACGCCAGGAGGAGGCTGAAGAAGGAGAACAAGATGACCTGGTCACCGAAGAATAAAGCCGGGGATGACAGAAAGGATGACCTCAGCAAGAGTGAGCAGGACTGTGTCACCAAAGGTTAAATATTTGTCTGAATCTTAATAGTCTCTTGGCTTAAAATGTCTTTTCTAAATCCAAAACAAAAGTGTTTTTAAACAATGTAGCTCTCAGTGTAGATAAATATATTTTAACAAAGCTTCTTAAACTAGTCTCTATTAATATAAACTAAACAACTCTGATGTGTCCATTTTTCCATGCAGATTCCAGTGATTGCAAGGAGGAGAAGGATCTACACCTAAGTGATCTGGACGACATGGACGAAGACGACTGTGACAAACTGGACAGTGACTGTGAAAAAGCAGCTGCTGATGAGCAGGACCTCCAAAGGGCCATGGCTGTGTCCACAGGCCCTCAAAAGAGAGACTGCACCTCCGACCTGCACCTGAGTTTAACTAACAGCTTCCACTCTTTCCCCTGTGCCATCAAAAGTGTAACCACCCTCCCTCCTCTCCCGTCTGACTTCCTGGACCCAGTCGTATCCAAAGCTGCCTCCTCGGTCGGCCTCACAGGAACAGTGTCCTTGTCTCACTTTGAAGCATCAGATAAGCCAAGGATTTGGTCTCTGGCTCGCACGGCAGCTTCTGGGGTCATTCTGAGCCCTCAGCAGCAGAACTCTGAGCAGCTGAGGACAGGAAACTCAAGCGGGGACTGCCAGCTCCAGAGCTCCAGGCTTAGCGGGGCTCCTGCTGGACAATGTGGGGGCATCAGAGGCCTCCATGATTCGAGCAGTGTGACCAACACTGAGAGCCCCTTCCCTGAGGGTTCATCTTTGCACTCAAAGGTCTACGGCACGGGCAGTTACAGCCACAAGGACCTCCTGCTGCACTGTTCCTCCTATGCTGCACTCCCAGAAACATGCCAGTACTCCATTATTGAAGGTACACCTTTCCTGTCCCGTAATATTTTACATTTTATTCAGGTTTAACCAGCCTTCAGCCTCCCATTTCCAGATGTATATGTTATACAGTAAGATGTACAGAAATTAACAAGGTCCAGCACCCAAGTATTGCAAAATAAATGAAAAGAAAATCCCCAAGTGTAGTCATACACAGAAAAGTCTGTCTCTCATCTTCCATCAGAGGCAAGTTTCTAAGATGTGCTTTATTTTTGTGTCGTGCAGGGTTCTCTGGTGGCAAAGCAGAAACACAGCCATCTGACCTCAGCGAAGCCTGTGGAACCGTGCAGGATGACAAGGTCACTGCGTTCAGACCAGTGATGAAGAGGTGAAGCAGGTGAGGGTCTGCACTGAAGTGGAAGAAACCACACACACATGCACACCCACACACACATTTATGCACATGCACATGCAAGCATGAGGCACAGAAAAACATCTAATACTTCCAGGTAAAAAAGAAGAAGACAGAATTGTTGACGTATTCTTAGTTTTATTAGCTTCTTTATTGTACTCTGTTACCAGTGTTGTATTACTGAACGGTTTAAGGTGACTAATATGCCAGTGACAGATTCTGGATCACTTTTGTGCAGGAACAACAACCTTAAAAATTTGAACTAAGCTAATTATATTTCTACTGCAGACAACATGAATAAAGGGCTTAAAAATAAGCACCTCATATACAGCCTAGTCTTTATACTTGCAGGCCTTTTTTAAATTCACAATCTCTTTTTTCTTTTCTTCCTAGATTGCTAGGACCTGCACCATCATGAATAAAGGGACATGTTTTATGCACTTGAGGACGTTCTGGCCAAACAGCGGCCTCAGTATTGGAGCTACCTGGCGCTGCTTCAGCAGGACGAGCTGTCAGACTGTGGACGTGGCTATCATTTTGCACAACTTTGTTTCATACGGTGTTGAAGACTTTATGCAAAAATTCTAGATGCAAAGGTATGAGGCTGGGCAAGATAAAAACGGCCGAATTTGTGTATGGCAATCGTGTAGTGTGTAGCAGCCCTATTTATTTCTCTGTGTATTTATTATTATTATTATTGTTATTATTATTATTTGTTTATGTTGTCTGTTTGTTGGTTATTTAATGTTGATCTTTAAGTGTTTCGTTACATGTTGCTTTTTACTGTGGCTTCGTGTCATTTGGCCTGATGTAAAAGAGAATTCGTCGTACGTTATGTTGACCATATAAGGAGTGGATCCCCTGTGTTGCGCGTGGACCTGAACATTTTTGTCATTGTGTTCAAATGTGAGCTTCTTCTGTGTTTTTTGCCATTGATGACATTTTTTTCTAAGAATACAAATTTTTTTTTCCAAGAGCTGGTTTTATTCTGTGTCTGGTTATTTATAGAGCCAATTAAAACATTCGCGGATGTGCATTTGATCAAAGTTTCTCATCCTGACTCGACGCAGCGCTGATGGAGGGTCATAACTCACAAGGGGACGTGAGTGAAATCCACAAGTTGTGGAAGAAAGGGGACATCATCTCTCCATTGTCAGCATCTAATCACAAGTGGCATCAAACACTTTGTTACTGTTCAGGCAGAGCAACGAGGCAGAAACACAGGATGAATGCTGCTTTGTCCCCTGTGTAGCGAGCCGCTGCACTAACTTAACATTGTGTTCATTAAAAGGTCATTTGTAGGATCAAACCCGGCAGGGAAATTCACATGGTCCATCAAAGTCTCTTTGATTCGCCTGTTTTGCCTATAGTACATCTCATTATAGGCTAACTTTAGTTGCTCTTCTGCAGACAGCTGTAATAAGATGATCACTGTAGAGAGTGATGTGTCCTGACAGTCTGAAAAACTTTTCATACCCACAATTCAAACTTTTAAAATCAAATAGTTTATTAGACAATGACTAAAGGGTGCTGCGCAAACTCACTGCGGCTGAAATATTGATTTTACGCACAAAGTGCAAGCTGCAAAAATAGTCCGCGTATGGAGCATTTACTGTTGAAAAAATGTCACAATTATGCCAAGACTTACATAATTATTTCTATTTCAACCGTTTCGATATACATTTCAACTTCCTAAGGTATTATATAAACATATACCTGGAGAAAGTGGAACTCATTTTTCATCAGCCCTGCATGCTAAGACTTAAACAGTACCACTAAAATTTTCTCCAGACCCCCACTGAAACAATACCTAAAGCAGTCAACAACCTCACCAAAGTCATTTAAGGTCGTATCTGTGGGATTACGCCTGTAATAAAGGTCTAATGCGCAATTCAGGCTCAGTGCTGAGGCCGGTGTCCATCCTGTGCGTCCTTGACCAATAGCAGAGCTGCCTGTGGCGCACGGAGCTGCTTAATCCGGCAAAATACATGATGAGGATGAAGAAAGTCAGATATAATAACTTGGTCCTATTTAATTTCTTTTTTTTCCCCTCCCGTTTTATTTTTTATTTTTTCTGTCTGAGACCCAGTTAACGATAGAGGTAAACATGAAACAAGTAGATATTTGAATCTGACCTATAACATGCACTTTGAAGCAGGTGTCACTGTGGTCATTTAAAGATCTAACTTCTCATTTGGTCAATTTTTAAATATTAAATACTTTTTAGTATTACTAAAATACTTTTTTTTGACACAAAGTCACCAATAAGTAAACCTCAATGAAACACTTAATTAAACGTTTGAAACTGAATAAAATTGGATTAAACATTAATGAAAAATAAATCCACTCCCCCTGATATGAGTGAGATTTTTTTGCATTTACATACCGCATGAACTTCATACAGTATACAGACACGGTAACCATCCGCTTGTTAATGACGCGCTGTAACACAGAGCCTCTCTCCTCCTCTTCAGCAGTAATCAGTCCTGACGCCTGACGCGCTGCTCTTTACATAAAAATATACGGTATACTCGTGCATCAAATATTTACAACTAAATTTAATTAAATAGGCGACTGTAAAGGGGAAAAAAAAGCTGCATTATGCTATTGAAGGTAATGATGCATGCGCAATGGGATTACCACCGTGGAGACGTGGGCTACCTGGGGGAAAGCAGAGATAATGGACGTGATGGGCTCATATAGCAGCTAACAGGTCAATTAGTGTGTCCCATTCACTGCAGAGACAATCGAGACACACCAGCAGCTGCCACACATCAGAAACTACACTAATGCTACTCATAGATACTGTAATACAAGGCGACAACCAGGATATCCTCAGATGAAATAACCCTAAGTGAAGAAGAAGGGATAATAAACAGATGTAATTTGGGTGTTATTGGTGTTGAAGGACACAGCAGGAGGGGACAAACACAAGACTTTCTGTTTGTCTGACATCTTTAATCTGAGGCCAGACATGAAATCTGTTGCAAAGTACAATGTGAGGGAATAATAAGTTCCTAGGTAGCCTATATATGCGCAACTTAATCTCCCTAATACACACCCTCCTCTTTGAAATTACATTTTTCAGAAGGGAGGGGCACATTGTTGAGGGGTGCTTACCAACATGTTTGCATAATCCAAAACAGATTTTAGATAATCTGTGAATAAGGCTCAAATATTCAAAAAATAAGAAAAACAAGCTGTGATAAACATGAATTCTTAAACAGGTGTGACATCTTTAATCTGTGAGTGTGGCTTGTATATGGATCAGAGGGTGTTTAATACTCATATGTCTGTTATCAACAAACACCTCCATCAGTGTAATGAACATTCAGTAGACCCTCACCCCTCCTTTACCATCAAGGGTCATTGGTCTTTTGTGGACCAGGTCGCTGCTTTAATCCTCTGCTCTTTTCAAGTCAGCAGGCCTTATGACTGTATCCTGTACTGTATGCTACCACAAAATTTAACCCTCAATACAACTGTATCTTCTCAACAGTTAGATTGATAGATTTTTCAAGATAAGAAAAATCCTCAGAAATACAAGAGAGAAAGTGGCAAAACCATAAACAACAAAACCTTTTTTTCTACCATGATGGTCTGCTAGTTTTCACTGAAACCCTCCAAACGGTTGGGGGCACTGTGTGTTTAGAACGGCTGTCTTAAAAGTTAAGAAATGTTAGAGGACTTTAAAATAAATGTTAAGAAAGAAAAGTGTCCTTAAATTCAATTTACAATTCATTGATTCATGCAAAGAGTGCATCTTCTTGGGGCATCACCAGGAGCATCAGCACTAATTAAAATGTCACTTTTGAAATATGTTTGAAGTGACATTTGGAAAATTTAAGCAAGTCAACTTTTACTGCATAGAATTCAAGTCTGCTCTCCATTACATCGGGTTTTTTTTCTAACTAACTTTTATGAACTTTAGGGAACCATATATGTGTACATTCTAGCGCTTACATATCTACTCTTCATTACATCTCGAGGACAAGTCTTCCAAATCCTCCATGGACAGAACGTTTGCATGGCTGAAATGAAACCCTGAGCTTCATGTGTTAAGTTGTTTTTCCTTTTTCTTCTGCTTCACATCTTATAAGATACACATCAGCTTAATGCCAACACATAACCTAAATGTAAAATATAGAGAACTCTTGAAAAAATGGTGAGATTGAATAATCCTATGCCTAATATGAGTCATAAGTAAACTTGAACTGCTTGAGTGGCAGGGCCCTGAAGTGTGTAAGCATTACAGTGCTTTATTTTATGCATTGGAAATTTTGTTGCTATTTCTCTGAAACAGGGATTTAAAGGGGGTTGAGACCAGTTTAACAATACGTGTTACTGTGCTATGTTTTAGGATATAATACAACAGGTCAATGAGGGGTTAACCTCTGACAAAGTACTGTCAGAGGCATCCATCACATGTGCGCTTTACATTCAGGCCCCCTGTTAATGAGCATGTGCCTGCAACAGAATAATATGAATAATTCTGACACGATAGTGAGGGCCCCTTCAGATAAATAGGAGCCATAACAACAACAACAACAACATCTCAAACAATAATTTGCCCTCTGCTCTGACCAAAGAAGCAGCATGGAGGTGCCATTTGATGTGTCCCACGCTGGGCAGCCCGGGCTCATAAAACAAAGTCTTTGTGGCGGTGGCTCAGGGTTCAGATGAGGGGGACAAAACACACACTTCATTACATTTTGTCAAAAGGCGCAATGAAATGTGTGTGGGACATTGTTTCTGTGCATGTCTCCCTCCATGGAATTTCTGATTGCCGATGTTGCTACAAGGTCTCTGCTAATGAGTTTTGTCAAAGACAATTATGGACTTGGTGGAATGGCCAGAGAGTGGATGAAAAGCTGGCTTTGTGTGGTTTGGGTAGATGTTGCATTGTGACCCCATGCGTCTTTCCATAACCCGTGTTTGACCTGTGCTGTCCATGTCCTGAAGAATCCAGGCCTCTGCTCTGTCACCAGGACTGTAGTCCAGGCAGAGTGATCTGCTCCAGCACCTTTGTCCTCTCACTTGTGTACTAACTACATCCGAAGTATCGGGCCAAAGCACAAACTGATGCTAGTACTGACACTTTACAGTAAAATCTTTGAGTCTTTTCTGACCATTTAACCTTGAGAAGGTTCAGAGCCTTTCATTTTATTCTGCCTAGAGCATGTGGCTGTCTTGTTGTCAGAGTCGTGGATTGCCCCCTTGTAAGTGATGACGAAGCATAAAGGCAAGAGTTACCGTATGAAAAATGTATGCTTACATGACTTCTGCTGCTAACCTAATGATTCTCCTCTGGTGTCAGTAGCTAAACCTTAAAGGCAAGGTCAGTCATAATCTTGGACCATCTGTAACTTCTGAAACTGGTTCAAATGGCACTCAGAGGAAAGAAAAGATTTCCATATTCATTTAAACACGTACAAGCAAAAGCAGGTTAATCCCTCTATAGAAGGCTAAAAAACAAGAAGGAACAATGAAATAACTTCTTTCAGAGAGGCGCCTTCATATGTGGCCTGAATCCCTACATTGTTCCTAGAGTGTGTTGTGTTAAACTGTGCGCCCTCTTGTTCCTGTCATCTTACTCGTTCTTTTATGTTTGTCTGCTGGACTGGCAGTTTTCTGTGGCTGACCTTAACGCTGGCTTTGGTGGCGTCACCAACACCAGAATAATCTTCTGTGTCATGGCCTTCAATAATCTCCCCCCACCACGCACAAACACACACACACACACACACACACACACACACACACACACACACACACACACACACACACACACACACTACCACATCTTATTTTTAATCTCGCGCTCTCCTTCTGTTTTTCTTCTCTTTGATATTGGGCATCTGTTGGCCTTTAATGCCTGCTGTTGAGTCTGTGTTTGAATTTTAAAGGATGTATGATGACATGGTATGACCCAAATGTCAACCTCTTATACTATAAAGCCTATGCAGTAGAGCTAAAAGGTGCCGAGCGCCAGATTTTAGAGCAGAATCAAAAGTTTGTGGCCTGGTGCAAAAATATAATTAAGGTCTTACCAGTTTATTTCTCTATTGTTACACACTATACAGGATGATCTTTAAGTCACTTAACTTAAAAGTTTTGCCTTTTTAAAGACTGACTTATTGACAGACAGGCATACAGTAGCTGTTATCAAGCTCTGCATTTTTACCTGATCCTAATGTGGGAAAAATTAGGTTGAGTCAGCATTTCAATATGGCAACCACCCGATGAGAGTCTTCAAAACTGACCATTGGAATCAAATGGATGATGTCATCACGACTGTTTACGTATTATACAGCCAAAGCTATGACCACAACAAAGATGTAAATCCAAAGTTCTTGTCTTCACTGATTTAAGACATTGCTTTGTTCTAGAATTTATTTGATCTTAATTGAAAACTTTGAACATGAGGCAGTTAAGGCAGGAAACATGTCACAGACTGACTGTTTGAGTTTATATTACCAAACATAATGGGACATTAATTTACATTTAGCAAGAGCTAACTGGAATCTCATTTATTCTCCTAAAGCAAATTTTGATTACACCATCAGTGAACCAGGAATATCTACCCCCAACCAATGATTTTATCTTCTTTAAGGTCATAGTACGGTATCACCGGCCTATGCTGTATTTATTGTATGGTTTAGGGCAGGCTAGCATAAGCAACTTCTTTAGCCTGAAGACACTGATTGATCAACTCATTTTTAAAAAGATATCAACAGCTGGATCAAAAACAAATGTTTGTAAACATGTAGGAGCAGTAGCAGCAGCCTACCCACACATTGTGTCATATGTGGTGGAGACCAAAAATTAGCTTAAAGTAGGGTGACTGTAGTTGCAGGATACCTATTCCCATCATTGATTTCAGTTATCAAATAGTACAGAAATAGTCCATGATCGCCCCTATGGTCTTTTTTTTTCCCAGTCATTAAGAGGTATGAATACCAATATGAGTCTTTTCACAACTAGCTGAAATCTACTCACAGGAGCTTTAAAAAGCTGTTTGAAAAAGTTCCCTCACTTTTTGGAGTTTCTGTTTGTTTGTCTAGACTGTTTGACTTCATATATATATATATTTATGACTACATTTGAATGTATAAAACAGGTGCTATACATGTGCCGACCTATAGTGATAATTTATCACACCACATTATATCACTCGTACACAAATCACCTTCAATCTTGAACTTGTGTTGGACTGACTTAGGGTGATACAGGAAAGAGCTGTGTCACAGTAAGTTTATTTTGGTGGAGCTGTGTGGGTGACACCCACTGGGACAGTTCATTTGGACTGCAGACAGCAACAATGTTCAGCAACAGTACTCTGCAAAGCAGCAGCTGCACTATCAATTCTCCTCAATTTATGTCTCCAATTTCCTGAGTTCAGCCAGTGCCAACAGCGCTGCAGATTTGACAGATGAAGTCCAGCATGTGAAGCCAGCAGCTTGTCTCTCTTGGAGACTCCACACCTGACTGTTTTTTTTCTCTTCCTTCTTCACAGATATGCCGCTCAATGAGAGGCTGTAGCAGTTGCACCTATAATGAACACCCTCCTCCACCTGAGCACTGACTATTTCCACTACATTAGTTTCATTGCCATCATGCAGGCAGGAGGAAAACTCACAGCAGGGCTGTGTAACAGTATGGTGTCGACAGCACTCTTCTCCACCGGGCTCTGCTTGGGGGCCTGCCTCTCTGTGTGAAGCTCCTGTGTAGGATTAGACACTGGTGTGCAAGTCAAATGGATGCTAACTCTAATGGAGTCTCCACACCTGCCTGATGTCTACATCAGCTCTGCTTAGTGTTACTCATGGCCCTCACATATCAAGCAGACACACCACGGAATGTGGAAGCATTTCCAAGAACAGTATCTCCATGATTATGAAACGGATCATTAGTGTGACAATGCTGACCTCAAAAACCCAGCAGGCAAAGTGACTCAAAATTGCAAAAGTGCACATTTGAGTCGCCATGACATGTTGAATAACTACATAAATATCATTAAAAAAAGAAAGAAAAACAAATGTCAGACTCAGAAATGCTCTCTAAATGAAAGTGATTCTTTTTTAAAAGGTTGTAGGGGCCCTAAAATGTGAAAACTGGCTTGGTTGACCTCAAACAAACAAGCAGCATCAACGCATGGGCCCCATATGCAAGCATGGTGGCTGAAAACAAGGCATTGTTGTTGTGGTGGCATGCAAATCATGACGTGGCTTCTATACAGCGTGAGGCATCACAGAGGGGCAGTTGAAACATGCTCCTCACTGTACACCAGCAACAGCTGAGAAGAGGAGGTGACACACAGACCACACATTTTCAAAGTTCAACCTTAAACACAGCATGCTCATAAAAACACAGGTCCCATTATTCACGGGTGGGATTTCTCTCTTGCAGCATGCAGGCAAACAGCCCAAACCCCCCGAGCTGTGTCAAATGATGGAGCATCATAATTACGCTCGTTTTATTGGCCATCTTATTCCAGCTATGACTGATGCAGCTTCCAACCCTAAGTGTTTCCATTTGCACTTTCATGTGGCAAAACGAGTAGAAAAGCCACGGCTCGCCTGCCTTTCAAAGGTGGGCTGACAAATATTTATGGCCTGACGTGAAGTCACTTATAATCAGAGCCGGTGACCTGTTCCTGAGGAATCTGGCCGTCGCAACATGCTTATCTCCTCCATAATAAATGAGCCTTCAAAGGGCCCACTGTGCTTGCATTATGCGGTTGTCTAAAAATAATAACTGACACATTTTTTTAGAATCACTCATAATCAAGAAGCCAGGGGAGGCGAATGCAGATCCCTGCTGGAACATGACAGAAATAAATCAGTGACCTCCCTCTACTGGTCAGAGGCCAAACTACAGGAGGATGAATCGCAAGACCTCTGACTGTCTGTTTTAATGACCTCAGGAAAAACACATATAAGAAGCAAAGGATTGAAAAAAATCCTTTTCGCAGGTCATTTAATGTCTTAGAAGAATAAGATTGTCGTATGTGCCCTCTGTCATGACAAATCACAACAGAGAAAGAACAAAGATGAATTATATATTGCATTTATCAGAAAATTATTCCTTTAAATCCCACTAAAACTAGTGGATCACTTTTATTACAGTCAAAAGCCTTTCAATGTTTGAAATGTATTTTTAAACCCTCTGAATATAACTGTGGGCAGTTGAGGATGTGATGGATGGCAAATGAAGCCATGAGGAGATCTATTTGATGAGCATCATTAAAAGAAATCACCTCAAACCACCAGATTTTACATCCAAGCCAAGATGTTCTGTAAAGTTTGGTTTAACTTCTTGTCCTTGTATCCATTCCTACTTTATGTTTTGTACCGTCTCATTTGAAATCTAGATTTATGACACCAATATGTTCTTTTCAATGCTTTAACAGCCTATAAGGCACTATGGGAGGGCCCCTTAGTGAAAACAGATATTTTTCTCCATATTAGGAGTTATGGGTAGAGTGATCCTTAAAAATGAAAGCCATAAATCATGTCCCCTGCGATTATAACATTAACAGGAGCATGGTTTTGTCGTTTGGGTCATGCTAATAGTTTGAGCTTGAGGTTGTGGCCGTGGTGAAACAGCACAGAGTAAAGCATATTCCCTCCCTTTTGCCAACAAGAGGGAGGGAGAGCTGAGTTTGTCTTGGTGGTCTTGTGTTAGTGCTTCAGCTTTCCAAGCCTCATCACTGCAAACGTTATCCGCATCTGCTCTGGATTTCGTCCTTTTCTTTCTACCCCCATATATAAACCAAATGGAGTTTCTAAAAAGGGCCTGGTTGTGGTCTTCCAGAGAGACCCCTCAACAAACTATCAGAGCGTTTTTCACTCTACAAAAGGCACCGGATGCCAGCAGAGTACATATTAAATTTGTTACTAATTTTAAACTTGGCATGATGGACCTCGTAGCTGCCACTGGTTTACTGCAAGCAGGCGGGTTCTGGCCCACTGCGACCACAACCACAATACAAACAAAGCATATGGAGCAGCAGCTCCCACTGTACAACTGACAGTAAATGTTTAGAAAAGAAACTTTTTAAAAATAACCCAGTGTAATAGAATTAGCGGGAAAGAGGCTCCTGGCACTGTGTTTCCCCTCTTCTCTGACTCCTGCACCAGATTGAAATAATAGTTTGAGAAGCTTAACAAAGCAAAGGAGAGGGTGAGGCTGCTTTTGTGTTTTTATGATCATTCTTGTGAGCTGCCTGTTGCTTGAAAACCCATGGGCATCTTTTTATTTTATGTTCAAAAACTTCTCAGGAGAGCATTTCAAAATCAGAAGAGCAATCTTTAATAGCTTGTTAAGCGAAGAGCGTGCTGTGTGCACCAGTAACACCATCAGGTCAGGTGATAAATAATAGCTTTTAAATTTAGTGGTTTAAAAAGTAGACTTAAGAATACTAAAGAGTATTTAAAATTATCTCACAATGTAGAAATACTTTGGTCTAACAACAAAAGCAACAAGAACAGAATTTAAGAGAAGAATATGTGAAAAAATAAAAATAAAATAAAAATATGCACGATATGTTCAGAAAAGGACAAAAAGCACACGCTATCCTAAATTATGAGAGTTTTAATAATGAAACACATCAAAGTATATTATTGCTACATTGAAATAATTTGTACTGATATTTTGAATTTGGAGATTTAAACATTAAAATGTATAATAAAAAAAGTAAAGCAGGAAAAAGTTGAATAATTTCCTCTCAAATACAGTTTAAGTGGAATCAAATGAAAAATTGTCACACACTGAACAAGTTCAGGATGAGATAAATACACCAGAGGGAAGAAGACTTGGATACAGTTCATTTCCTTTCTCATCCAGCAGCGGTCATGTTAGCTGTAGCCACAGAATATTCAACGCCAGTGTGAAATCACTCTTATTAACACCAAGCACAGCTTCATGCTGATTTGGATCTGCAGCCTCTGGTGACACGGTTGCACGGTGTGTTTCAAAGATGCATGTCTGGGTGTGTGCGTGGCTATCTGATGGAGTGATATCATCATGTTTGCCTCTTCCCTTCAGTTCCTGCCTTTTGTCCTAGTGGCTGTGTTAAACAGGATGTTGTGTCAGGCCTCAGCTGCATCTGTCACCCATGGAACTGCAGTGACCTCTAGAGACAGCTCTCCCCACATACAGTGTGCCGGCACTCAGAGGTGTTCAGGCACAAATCAGGTGAGGGGAAAGGGTGTGTGTGTGTGTGTGTGTGATCAGAGGTAGGTTGAGACTGCTGATTCTTCTGAGGCCAAGCCAGGATGCATGGTTAAATTCTTGTGCATTGACTAACACAAGCATACAGAACAGGAACCACATACGCAGAAAATACAAATGAACACACACACACACACACACATGCACACAGGTCATTAAAAGTGCATACCAGCATTTACACAGTGAAACAAACACAAGCAGATGAGACCCAGGGCCACCCTGCAGATCAGCCTGATCAGTGTGAAAGCTGTGTCTTCTCTGATCTAATATGTTTAGCTAACATTCATTTATTCTCCCCAATCAATAACACGAGTAGCATGTGTTTATGACTGTGCCTCTGCTCACTCAGTTCATCTGCAGGTCAGTCAAGCTTTAACACTGGTTTGCTTCTTAGCCTGTTTCTTTCTTTTTTTGTTTCCTCCACCACTTCCACTCACTTTCTTTTTCACCAGCTCTTTGTAACACACAGGTACAAAACCACACTTTTAATTGTTTGCATTATTTGAACTTGAATTTTGACATAAAATGCATAAATGCCTATAATAAAGGCTGAGGGGGCAAGTGGATTGAGAGAAAGACTGAAACAAAAATGTCTTTATGTCATGCTATTGGAAAACATATACATCTGTTTGAAGATTGAAATGAAGCAGAAGCAAGCCCAAAAAGTATCTCATGGCTTCTTTTAGCAAGCAGAATATGTTTTGATTAGGAAGCAGATGGAATTAAACTACATTCAGGCACATTTTTGATGTGCAAAACCACTACACACGCACTAAGAGTATTACCTCCAGTTGCACTATGAAAGTAGAAGGACTCAGGCTTAAAAAAAAATAAAAAATAAAACACAGTATGAAATCTTCAAACATGCTGAATGATTCGCTATGGAGACTTTACACCCCCAAAAATTCCCAAGGTAGAAAATTATTCTGAATAAAACGTTCCAAAACACATCCGAGAATCAATATCAGATGCGGGGCCTGCAGGAGTTTTATGCGAGGGAGAAAGTGTGCTTGCTTTCACTCTCCACTAAGGAACACAGAGAGTGGAGCTCAGTTATACTCCCCAGTGCATTAAAGGTATTTTATATGGGTAGTTATTATTGTTATCATAATTATCATTCTGCGTGTACCATAAAAGTGGATGATGGAGGATATATGGGTGGCTGAGGCTTTAAATAATGGTTGTGGTGGAGGGCTGTAAAGCTGTCCCCTCTCTTCTGAGGCAGAATAAATAACATGTGTGCACATGCTCGGTGCAAAAATACCCTCGTCTGAGGTCTGCTTTGTTCTGTGAGGTCAGGTACTGCTGTGGAAACTAAGCAAAGGAAGTTGGTGTACTTTTATTGCCCTTATTGGTTGAAATGCCTTAGATTTTTGCACTGAATTAACAATTTTAAGGGAAGCGTTGCATAAAAAACAATATGAATCCTATGTGTCCATATTGCATATGTATGTGTGTGCATTTACAGTACAGTGCATGCCTCCCATTAGCCATGTACAGTACAGGGGCTGATGCACAGATGCCCTGAGTGGTGCCATACGGCCGATGGCTCATTAGAGCTCAGATGGAAGACATGAATCAAAGGAGGAGAGGAGAGGAAACAATCAATCTGCCTAATGGGAATCCCCTGTGAGGAGCGGGGACCAGCCGTCCCAGTGCAGCTGTAGCCATTTTTATATGTGACCTCCCAGCTTAAACCCACCAAAATGTCCCTGTATATTCATTGTCACCACCTCCAGAGAGCACAGGACACCCCAAGAAGACACCCAAGCCCCCACAGTGAGCAATCAGATCAGGGGCCTCTCACAAAGTGCGTGGGCATCACGTGCTGGTGATGTGGTTTCTAAGGCAAAGCCTGGGAGACCTTACAGTCCCTCGCACATGTGTCGTCCATATCCCCTGTACTGGGCTATGACAGCCTGCTTAGTGTGAGGAGCTATCAAAAATGCAGCCAAGACTGGATTTATGGTATGGAGGGCGCCTGTGTGCTGGGAAGCATGCAGAAATGGTGTGTTTACTGTCAGTGTGTGAGGTTGTGGCCAAGGTTAAGACATTATTGTTGTGGCAACGGGTAACTAGCACTTCATGAGGTCAAGGTTAGGTTCCCTCCCATAGTTTACCTGAACTTTCTCTCATCCTACTTTAGTCTTTAGACAGCTTTCATGAGCTTTGATCTGCTTCGCTGCCTGATCTCTGCCTGCAGAAGACTACTTATCTATTCAGTATGGGATAGCCGAAAGCGCTTTAAGAATCGAGTTATGCTAAACAGAGGTTGATTTAAACCAGAGGTTGACCTCTGACCTGGGCTTAGAGGATAATGTCCCATGCAAGGAGAGCAAAGTCCTGTTACCATCCATGAATCAGGCCCCCACCGACATTATTTCAAAATTGCTTAGTTGCATGGAACTCCCTTTAGTGCTGAACGGACTTTCATAAAATTGATTTTCTGAGTACACCCTTTTAGCAGCTATAAGCTTGAAATATGAACCCTTCATTGCTGAAAGCATTTCATTTTTTTTTTTTTTTGCCCCTGTGACTAATGATCCAGGGAAGAAGTGTGTTTGAAATTCTCCTCGGCAGCCATTTCCATAATTAAACACTGCTAATTATAGAGCTTTGGCTGGCTTTAAACAAACAGGCACGGTTGCCGAGCATGCTTTCACGCCTTCCATTTGGAAATTTATGCAAATTGTATCTGTATCATGTGTTTTCTTCGATGAAACTGAGGACATTTAAGCACATTGCTCATGCTATACTGAGATCAGATGGTAATTGTGGGAATAATCCTGAGGAGGCCGTCGTTGGGTTAAAAGGAAAAACCCTTAAAGGTATGACACTCACGAACTACAATGAGGATCAAAGCTTGCATTGCTAGAGTATCAGATGATTGAATGTGTTCACATATGTGTGTGTGTACATGAATATGCATTGATTCATTTCCATGAGTGCCCTATGGTAGAGAGAAAAAAAGCCTGTCTTGGCTGACAAACATTTCTGCATTGTTGATTTTAGTGCTATGATACTGCTTGTCAATTCATCAGCCTTTGACAGCAAGCCACTAGAAACCATTATATCAGACAAATGAAAATTATATATGAAGATTAACATCAAGTCATTTGTTAGGGAGAAAATAACACTGCTTGGAAATAAACAGGGCACAGGGCTGAGAGCTATGCTGCCAGTAATTCACATATCAACAGCATTTAAATTATTAAAAAGATTGGAAATCATAATTGGCCATATATTTTTCCCATTCTTCTCTACACAAATGGCTCGCCTGGGGTACTTGACATTCACCAGTGGTTTGTAATGTAAATTATAGAACGTATTTTCTTCCATATCTTAACAGCGGACGGAGTGATTGACTACTGAATATAAGCAAGCTACAGGTGGGGGTCAATTATCATTTGAATAATCGAGCATCAGTGGCTGCCTGGCTTGGCTGTGAAGTGTGACACATTTTTATCTCTATGCATTTCAATGAAGTCAGACTGGTACATAAAAGGTTATCACCTAGGAAACATATTTGCCTAGCCGCAAGTTAAACAGGCAAGTGAGATCAGCATAGATATTCAATTTAACCAGTCAACCCTGACCTATAAATATTTCAACAAAACCCAATGAGGACCCCTCCCTCCACCCCCACACCCTCCTTCGCTACTTCTTTGATCCAATTCCATTTCGGTGGCGGGAGATACGAGGGAAGAGAGGGAGGAAGGACAAGAGGGGGGTCGAGAAGGGAGGGTATGAGAAAAGAAAGTCAAGCGTATTGTAGCTTATCTGTTAAGTGAATTGTTTAATGCATCTGCCATTTTCTCACCCAGGGGACGGGTGCCGAGTGAGAGGGGAAAGAGGGGACAGATTTACACTACAGGGCACTAGTGGCTCCAAAGTTGAAGAGGAGACGTAGACTAATCTATAGTTGTGAGCTGACAAATCTGGCCTGACATGGTGCTCTGTCGCGGGTAGACTCAGGAGATGGGCATTAATCACAGCGTGTGGCTGTGCACACTTGGGACACCTCAAAGTGAGCTGGAGGTTATACAGGCGAGGGGATTAATCAATACAGTCCCATAATAACAGCCCACCACCAGCACTTAAAGCCCTACCGGTACTGAGGCACAATGCATTCACCCCAGCTGACTCACACAGGCTGTCTCACAGATACATGGAGGCAGAAGCCTTCACACAGGTACGGTATGTCTCCTTTTAGACTGCATTTGTAATAACACATGCACAAAACTTTCAAAATGCACATTAAAAAAACAGCTGAATGTTTCACCATGTTTCACTATTTCTCTGTAAATTTCTAGAAGAAATAAAGTGAGCCAAAGTGGGAACACAGCAGGTAATATTCAAGAAAATTCCCCATGAGCGAATGGATGGGATGATGACATTTATATCTTGAAACCACTGTATGACCAAAGTGATCATTGTTCACTGAAAAAAAATTACTTCATACTCCTTTTCTGTCTCCTTGCATGATCACCATCACCATCCACTCCTTCACTGACACATCAAATTAGATGTAGTACTGATATCAAGGCAATAAATGTGATCATAGCATGGCCTCATCTTCACCCGCCATGCGCCGTTTTGTTCATGTATTGTCTTTTCATGGCTCCTTCCACTGCATCCTTTTACATCCCTTTGCTTTGTCCCACTGCTGTGAGGGATGTGCGAAAGAACAACTCGGTGAGACTTCAGAAATTGACTCCTGAAATTGGTACTGTCAAAACACTGCCTGACTTCGGTTCACATTACTTGGTCTGAACAGCAGAATTAGAAATTGCAGAGTGTCTCTGTTTAAACTTGTTAATAAAAATGTGTTCAAGAAATTTTGTCCACTGGAGCAAAAACCTTTTACAGTCAGACACCTCCGTGTTTGGACAACACCTCTGAGGTCTGGGCATAGACTTCATAATGTTGTGCTGTTCTGTGATTACACTACTGCCTTGCCAACACCAAACTGACAAGTCCTCTCACCTGGAAGAGCAAACTGGGGGACGGGACTGAGGTGCATGTGTGTGAAGGGGGATTTGAATTCGTATAGGTTGCACGATGACTGCAGTAAACAGTGTGCAAAGAGCTCACCACAAAACTGGCTCAAGTGTTTTGTCAATGGCCAGTGCCGCCCAACCCCTCCCTGTTTAGAGGAGTCTGCCACCCACAGAGACCTCGATCAACGGCCCCCTCCCTGGCTTGACAGCAGATCTGTCAGCCCTCCCGCCCCCTCGCTTCATACAGTCAGCCAGGGCTGGTTTAGCAGGAAGCAGACAGTGTAGCAGGAGGTGAAAACTCCAGCTATTTGTCAACGTGGCGCCCGTGTCAAAATGTCAGGCCCGGGGACATTCCCTGTGCAGCTGGGCTGTTAGCTAAGGAGACAGGCCGTATGGTCGAAGCAGGAGCATGCTGTCACCGAACAGTCACACTGCCTGAGACCGGCAATCAAGACGCTCTATCCCTCTCTCGCCCTCCCTCTTTATCTATCTATCTATCACAACTGCTTCACACTCTCACTGACTTCTACCCATCTCCAGCCGTTTTTTTTTCTGAGACAGTGAATGGATCCAGAGATTGAGTCACTCTGTCATCCCCAGTCTCCATTTTTTTTATCTTATATTTTAGCCTTGCATACTTTTCCCCGATCTAACCTGTTCTCACTTCCCTCAGATCAAAATGAAATGAGAAATGACTATAATTTTTACATTCAGAAATACTGTATTGTGTCTCCTCTGCATTGTATATTTTTCACAGTTTTTTAAATGCACATGGAAATGGGGACACAATTAAGGGAAGAAAAACATAAGCAAGAGGACTTGCAAGATTCTGGTTGGCACGGAGTATGTATTAAGATTCAGCCAACACTCACAGGGTGTTGTTATTCCAAAATATTATTCTTAAATTGTGAATTCTGTTGCTTGCAGTAGTGCAATATGCTGTCAAAAACAACTTTTCTGGTTAAAATCTCATGTAGCTTAGCAGTAAACATCTTAGTGTTTGCTTGAAGAGCCTACACTGGTGTTAAATCACTGTCCATCCGCCAGGCTACACAGATACACTCACCCCGTAGAGGTCCAATCCCGAGAGATTAAGCGCTAAAATAACAATAACAGAAAATCAAATCAAGCAACATATGAAACGGGAAAAAACAACATTAACTGTATTCATGAGCCACAAATTCATTGCTCTATCTTTTCTTAAGCTCCTTTGACTTGGAATTTACCAGGAGAGGGTTGAGGATTTACTGTCAGAATGCAAACAGCGTATTTATGGGTCAAACACAGCCTAGCTGGCTTTATGGCAGATTATGCCCTTCTTTCAGAGAAGAACACAAATTCAGTTTGATAGTGCTTTGATAAAATTTTACAGCATTTAATACTGGTTTTTATTAGGTCATATAGTGAGTGTTGTATGGGATTGGGGAAGGCAGGGGGTGTGTGGGAGGGTGGGAGTCAGGCTGATCTTTTATGACAGTTTTGACAACACTGTAATTGTTTGTGTGTGGACATGTATGGGTTTTTTTTTCCTTTTCATGCCTGTCTCCAAGCTTTTCTGTCCATTTTGTTTTTTCTTATGTTAACACCCCTCTCAGAGTCCATCTGGTACCTTTGCTCCCCCTCAGAACAAGGGCCAGTGGAATTCCCTGGCCTAATTAATGAGCAGACACTCACAGACGGCCAAAGACTCACATGTCTGTCTGTGTGCACCACCTTGCCTCTGGAGGCCCTTTATTGAAAAGGGAAATAAATTAGATCAACTGGACAGAATGTACCAGCTGACTGCATGAGATGTCCCATTCAGTTTTCTGACCAATACAGATATTTGGAAAGTTTTAAGACAATATACAGCATGTTGCCATGGTGGCCAAAAGTCTTAAATTATCGTTTAAAAGAGGTATGTGTCGGTCCCACAAGGTTTTGATTGCCTTAAAAGTTCATTTATTTGTCCTTGATGGGCCAAAGACAGCTGTACTCTACATAACTAGCGTTGTTGGGTGTTAGTTGAACTATTTCTCTCTTTAAAGCTCTTGAACAGACAAAAGACTCCTTATATATTATATTTCATATATTATATTTCACATATTTGTACATACCTATGTATGACTGAAAAAAATATATCTGAAAGCGGTAGAAAGGCAGCATGAGGCTGCAGTAGCCTCCAGGCCACCCAACAAGCCACTCCAGGATCCAAACATCATATCAAGGATTAAATTTCTCTCTCTTCCCAAGTGCCAAACAAGTCTTGGAGAGCTCACAAGAAAACAGTGAAAGTAAAGAGAGATAGGCCGAAAAGTCTCTCATACTCTGGCTTTGGAATAGTGAAATCGAACAAGAAATGATGCGATTGAAAATGTTTGCCAAGCTCTTGTCTCCCTTTGAGTTGTGATATTATCAGTCATGTGGGACATCAATCATGCAGTGAGTTAATGACACATCCAGCACATGAATCTTTCAGCTCCTTTCCCCCAGCCTCACCATGACATGCTGGGGCTGTTCCTGCTCAGCAGCTGCTGGAGTGAGGCAGTGCCGGAGCCCAGGCGGATTTGCCAGCACTGGTACTTTGATCTCAGCTTGTGGAACAGATAGCTGTGCGGCTGGGCCTGAAACTGGCTAGGCTGGAGCCTGGATGCTCCACTACATAGAGCACATACAGTGGCCCCAGTCCCAAAGGCCCTCATATCCTGTTCTTTACACCTTGGAACCTGCCACCCTACCAGTGACTACAAACTTGTGCGCACTGCTGCAGCTTCTGTTAATAACCCAATACATTTTTCAGTTCTTGCTATCTTGTTTCCTGTTTTGATGGACTTTTTGAAGGACTTTGAAAAGATTAGTTATCATTTTAGGTAGGTATGACTTGTTTTTCTTATCATGCTTTCTTATTGAAATATTGTAACACAAATGAATTGTAACCCCACTGAAATTGCATGTGGCTAAAATTGTCCAGTTATAGATATCAGTGTCAGACATACTTACTATCTTTCTGGTTCCAGAGGAGCCAGAATTCAGGAACAGCCTGCTCCATTCACACTCCCTGGGCAGCTCTGCTGACATACTTTCTCTGCTAATGGGGCCACCTGCAGGTCTGTGCAGGGCCCCGTCCGGACAGTGTCAGAGGGGAATGCAGACAGAGCAGGCAGTGAAGCAGGCGGGTGGTGGTGCTGGGCATCTGTGACTGGCACCAGCATAAGAGCTCTTTCATTTCCCCCTGTTCTACTGAGTGCCACGGGCACACACATAGAGCTGGGCACGGGTACAGGCTAGGGCACCAACACATGTCAGGAAATACTTTCTCTGTGATCTGAGAGAGCAGAGCCCAACTTCACGCTCCCCCGGCAATTAGAATGATATGTGAAAGCTGCAGAGATCACACAATGGAGAAAGGCTCATGCAGATATTCCAGGGTGAAACCAAAGAAAAATAAAGACGTAAAGAAATACATGTGCTGGGGAAATATTTGTCTATGGTGGCATGTAACACATAAGTCCTCATGTTACTGGATTCACATGATAGCAACAAATTTAGCCCCTAAATGTCCTAACATTTGATGTACAGAAAGTTTTATACAATATCTTAGCACACAGTATTAAAATGTAACTGTACTTAAGAAAATAATGTAATAGGATACACCACAGTTCATGGACATGCACAACTGGATACAAAGTATACAGTAAAATTAAATAAAGTACAATATGTATAATTCAAAATAATATACAAAATGATGAACTAAATATGATACAGGACATCAGTAACAAATTATCCAATTCAATTTGATAAAATGTGGAATTAAAATCTTTTTCCTGTTTGTTTGTTTGTTTGTTTGTTTGTTTGTTTGTTTGTTTGAAATCAGGATCATAATGCTAGCCTTGTATTTACTTGGTATTGGATTGCTACCAAATTTCCCAGTATCGCCTACCAATCACTCAAACCTACAATGCATACTACAATTCCACATTTCTACAGTTTCATTTAGCACTTTTGTCCAAAGCAATGTGCACCCAAGCAAGAATTTAAACAGGAAGCTTTAGTAAGTGCAAAGAAATGTTTCAAGTTTGTTGGGCCACAGGTACTCTGCCATAACGAGTTTCTTACCTGCAAATGAGTTGTATTTCAAAGCAGGCGATGAAACAACGATTTCTGCTTGTCTGATAACAGACAGCTTAAAGGATTAGTGTGCTTTGATTTATGTATCTGAAGCAATAATTAAACAAAATAAAGCTCACAGTAGGAACTGTTGGACAACTGATGAAAACTGCATTCAATTACTAAAGCCTGGGAGTGTCTGTTACCAGGGGTGTAATTTCCTTAAACACCATCCTGAGCAGTTAAAGACTGGTGCTAAAGAGAAAACACCATGCAGTCCTGACACACTGGGCCCTGCCTCGAGGCATCTGTGAAAATTTATAGGTGTACTTAGCTCATTACACCAGAGAATATTCCCTCAGTTAAAACAAACCTACAATTTCCTGAGACCCCTAAGTCCCTAAATCTATTCATATCATCCTGCAACTTACACTGGTGTTCACTTCAGGCAATAATACCTCCACATCCAAAGGTTTGTGTGCCAAGAGATATTTCATATTTCATATTTAGATAATCTGGAAGAATCTCTGGATAAATGGAACTAGGCCAAAAAAGAAGACCAGTTAGCTGTGGTCTTTGGGGCTCTCAGGTGGCACTGCACAGAAGTGGAAATCACTGCATGGACTAAAAATCATGTAAAAAGGTACTGAACAAGGATTAGTTTGATTTTGGGCAATATATGCATTCTCTTTGGTGTAGGATTGCTGCCCTTGAGCCATTCAACCAAATTGGTGCCATTTACATCCCCAGGTAATAAGATATATATAAATATATGATAAAAAAAATTAACTGCAAAATACATTTTTTGTGTTAAGCAAAGTGTCTTGCACATTTATCTGATTGCATATTTAATAAAAAAGTATTTAAATGATTAATTTAAAGTACATTGAACACTGGAAAAATAGCATTTGTTGCCATTAAAAAAAGAAAAGAAAAAAAACATGTTAAAATGAACACTTTTGTCATGTGCCTGGGTTTTCACTCAGTCCTGTTACCCTAACACATTACTCCCTCTGAAAACCTGGGAATACTCCATGTGTCACATGTTCCAAAAAAGTAGCATCATTTAGATCTTCTGTAGGCCAAAAGGAAGTTCACTCATTTTTTCATTAATTTATTTTATATTCAATGATATTTCAACAATGACTGAGGGGGTTCAAATCATAGTGTAGTCCTGTTACCTAAATTATTTGGTGTAATAAATTCACTGTAATGCACTGAGTGTCAACATACTATTAGCATAAATGCCATTTGGCTATATTTCATGTATTTTCTAATTCTATGCTAATTCTATGCTTCTTGTGACTTTCAGTCCAGTAACTCAAATGAGGAGTGACAAGACTGAATACAAGTAACAGGAGAGAGTAGAGTCCTCTAGTCCTCCAGTCAACTGATTTATTATTGTGAATATTAGTTGAAGTAAGTGCAAATGGCACCAATTCAGTGGAATGGCCCAACAAGAGTTAGTATTAAGTCACTAAAGTGACACAATCCTTGGACCTACAGTATGTTATGATGGAATAATATTGTATTTAAGAAAGCTGGACCTTGTTTTATGATGTCAGAGCCATTCAGTATTCTCAAGTTTTATTGAACATACTTAATATCACATTTCATACAAACCTCAGTCCAATTATTTTAACATGGATCATCTCTTAATTTTTAAATGGATTCAAACTTCTTTGTAAAAATTGCCCATACAAGTGTGAGTAATGTAGTATCTTTGCAGCAATAACTTGCCTAAAATAATCTCATCAGCAGGCCATGGCTTCTACATATATACACACAGCTTTACAGTTCACCGAACACTCCATTACTGAGGGTGGAAACCTGACCTCCCTTTCAGAACAAAGTGAAAAACGCAGGCCGAGTTAAGAGGGAATCAAAAGGAGAACGATTTGGAAATTCAAGGGGATCAGATGGTAGCTTTATTAGAAGCTGAAGCCTCAAGGCTGACTGAATGAAAGCCTGGTTTGTGCTGGTCCAAACTGGCCAGGTCAGGTGAGACACCCAGTGAGAGAGAGCACTTAGGCCCGGAGGAGCCTTCACACCATCAACCAAACCCTCAGGGGTCACCCCACCCTTTTCCCTTAGCATACCGCTGCACTTATGTCTTTCTCAACAGGTACAGTGAGCACAGGGGCAGCCAGGTAACCCAACGCTGATGGGATCACACAGCCCCTCTGCAGGCAGGGCGGTCATTTTTTGTCTTCATCATGTTAGAGCTGTTGCCTGTGAGAAGGCAAGCTTTTAAGTGAATGGGCTTAATGAATGGGAAAAGCATCGCTCTGTGCAGAGCTTGCAGGTGACGACAATTCAGGTCAAAGATAATCTGGAGTCTTGCAGGGGTGTGTAGAACAAATCCAATTTTTACAGCAGGGACAGAAAGTAAAGCAGGCCAAAGAGGATATCATTTATAATTACAAGGCTTAGCCAAGGCAAATGCTCCCCCACAGAGAACTGCAACAATGGCCTCAATTACAGTATTTTTCCCTCCAACCCCACCTCAAAGTAAAAACATGGATGACAAATTTGGCATTGGGATTCCAGCTCATGGCTATTCTTTGTGCCAATTCCACTTTTTTGCTTCTTGCCAAGACAAATCATATTAACATGTTACCAAAGAACACTAAAACCTTTGGCTACTTACCAGATCACCGGTGCCAGTAAACTTCATTAAGGCAAAAAAATGCTTTCAGGAAACCTTTCCTCAGTTGCAATTATAAATAAGTTCCTTCATTGAGCCTCTCGTCATGGGTGGGCTAGCAGCCCAGGGGCCACTGCCGTGTGGACAACTGATCACTAGCCTGAATGGAAAGCAAGCCCAGGGAGTCAGCTCAAGTAACTGCTTTGTTAGTGAATAAATGTCGCCAGTAACAAAGTTTACAAAGGACCATTTGTCGACATGTTTATGCAATAAAGGTCTATAACTATGGAGATGACAGCCAAGAAAAAAAAAGTGTCTGAGGCCATCAGAGAGAGGAAAGACGACTGTTCAGACATTACACAGAATCGCTTTGGTGGGGACTACCAAATAATGCTTCGATTGAAGAGCACAAAAGACTTAGTGCTTGATCCAATGTGAATGTGTAAGGTGAGATGCCTGGAGCTTCTGATGACAACAATACAGGAGACTCTTACATATTCCCGCCAAAGGCCTCTGTCTCCGCCTGCCTGCCCTACTGATAAACACAAAACTCTCCCTGAGTGGCTTTCCTTAATTAAATCTAACTCAAACACTGAATATTCAGTCTGGCAAAGCTCACAATGTTCAGCCTCAGGCCCCAGGGGTGTTGGCAGGATGTAAAAACATTTCATTTTAGTTTTAAATTGTAGTATTTAATAGTCAATTTACATAATTTTGAAGCTGTAACAAAACTGGACAACCTGCATGTTTTGTACGTATGTGAATGACCTCAGACTGATGAAGAAGAAATGTGCTTAAAGTTGAAGTTCAATGGGCTCTATGCACGCATTAGCCTACTTCCGTATTGGCAAGGCAAGGCAAGTTTTGTAGAGCACAATTCATACACAAGGCAATTTAAGTGCTTTACAGCAACATAAAAATCACAAGATTAGAAAAAAATGAAATAGAATAACATAAAATAAAAATATTCCATTACAATAAACAATTCATTTAAAAATGAGGAGTGCAGATAAAATACTTTCAGTTGTATGCAAAGCTAAACAGAACTGTTTTCAGCCTGGATTTGAACATCGTCAGAGTTGAGGCTTGTCTCATGTCTACTGGAAGACTGTTCCAGTAGACATAGCATAAGTATTGGCATAAGGATGTTTGGGCGTTTCTGGTCACAGGAAGAAACAGTGGACAGATGGTGTTATGATGGCAGAGATGAAATGTACGAGGTGTTTTCCTAAAGTGTCTGTCAATGATATACGGAGAATCGTCCGAGCATTTTGTTCGACACTACGTAGCAAATTGTATAAAGGTTTCAAATTGTACATCTCATCATTTCTTTGCAACTTTGATTGTAATTTGCTAAACTAGCTAGCCTGAGCTAGCAGCCTTGCTTTTTTGCTGTTTTAAGTTTTGACCCCGTCCTGCTGCAGGTTGATAACAATTTTAAAAAGTTTAATCATGTGCACATACCTCTCACTTCACGTGTTCATCATGTACTAACCATGACCTAGATAAATGAGAATCAACATGGACCTTTGTACTTTCATTAAAGTATGTCTTAAACCATATTCATCTTAAATCCATTCAACATGCTATACATCTCCTAATGGACCAAAAAACAAAAACAAACAAAAAAAAGATACAGTAAGCATAGTGCTAGCTTGATGTTAACGTATATAGAAAATTGTATTGAAATGCTAGCAGTTAACATACATCAGTATTACTTTGGTTTCAAAGCAGAGATTCCTGTTCATTACATTCAACATGTTATACATCTCCTACACCAAACAACAATGAGCCTGAAAGAGCTGTCATCCCATCTCTGAAAGGACAACTGTACCTGTCATTGCAGTAAGTATTGGGCCACAAGTAAAAACAGTAACAGAAACATCAACATAAACAACAAAACAAAGGCAAAAATGAATAGTTTTGGATGTTTTGACAACAAGCATTTAATAGTAGCATATGGTAACACAGCACTGTTACAGTAACCAGAAGATTAAATGCATCCTGAGATTTAACCTGAAATAAGCCATGGTCGCTTGTGCATGTAACCCATTTTAAAAAATAGATAAAACACTTCTGTCACTTAAAATCAGTGGATATGGTCAAGAGAACTTAAAAAAAGGACATGTTGTGTTCTTTGCACAATGTGTTGTTACAGTTTCATATTTGTAGCAGCAGAAACACAAGCAAAACATTTTCTTCAGTGTTAACACATCTTTGATCTTCATTAACATCGTTTGATCATTAAGAGACAGCTGTCATGTCTCATGTATCAACATCTTTCTACCCTCCACAAGTTTTCATCAGAGCACTTTTCAAATGAGGAGCAGGGCAACAAAAGTGATTTTTTTTCCTCTATTTTTTTATCTTTATTAGATAAAAAGAGCTGCTGAGTGTGGAGATCTACTGACCACCCACCTGGACTTTCATTTTGGACTCTCCACTTGAAATTACCTGAGAAAGGCCTATGAATGAGGCAACTGTTTAAAGAGAGCAACCAGAGGCAGTCCACCGTCTCCACTGCCACTCCATCACTCAGTGACCCCTCAACAAGACACGCCACACCAATCAGAGGGCCCTGAAGAAAGTTAGTTCACGGACCCTGCAATGAAAAGCAGGACTGGGGTAACAGGAGGAAGGAAAAGCCATTAATCTTCCTTTCATTCACTTTCTGACACCTGAACCAGACCCACTCAGTGGCTTTCCAACAAACTCCTCTCTCTGGTCAGATCTGGTCAGATGTGTATGGCAAGCTACCAACCCCACCATACTGCCTCTAAACACATGTACAAACATAAAACTACCATGAAAACAAAATACTTGAGACAGTGACACACAAACATACACTTTTTTTCCTAGTTCACTAACAGGAAACCATGTGAGACTGACACTGACAGCAAGCTGATCCCTTCCCCTCATCTCTCCCACTCACACAAACTCGGCTCTACCTGACAATTTCTCTCATTGTAGTCTGACACCAAACGAAAGCGAGTTGAGGGGTTTAACAGATGACTTCCTTTACTCTGTGCAAAGGCAGAACCTTAAAGATGCTCCTGAGGATGGGGGGTTTGCCTAAATGCACATTTGTTTGAACACACACAGGTGCACTCACACCCAGATGTGATTCCTGTGTTACTGACATAAAAATGATGTTTGTCACTGAAACCCCTGATACTGATGCCTCCTCATGAACCGGGCGAATGACGGGATGACGGTAAGTTCAGAGGATGCCAATGATGTGCCGTGATACGACAGCTTACAGCTGTGATACCTGTTTAGACAAACCGTCTGACAACAAGACGTGTCACTAAGCAAGGCATTAGCACAGCCGATTCCTTCATAACAAGATGCGGATTTGCCTGCCTTAGAAGCACGGAGACTAGTCTCGAAGCCTCTCCTATGATGGTTAGCACTAAGCCACAATGTTTACACAGCCCCTCTGGGCTATTTCACTTTCCAGCACCAAAATAGCAGTCATCTCTCAAATCTTCTTGTGAAGAGCCTACAGTCTCAATGATGAGGATAAGACGAGAAAGGGACAAGACAAGCTTGGGGATTAGAGGCCCTAAACTCCTGCACGGCGCACACTCCACCGTCTGGTTCTGTGCACTGAGCCATCTTGACAGAAGCCGTATGGCATTTGAGGAGGTTAGATGGGGTCACGGAGCGTTGCTCAGCAGGGATTAGGAGGTGTGTGGCCCCCTTCGCTTTTAATCAAACCCTTCCAATCAGGTCAGATTACAATGGGATAAGCAGCTTCGGTGCATTGTGTGGTTAAGACTTGACTGGTCCTTAAAGGTCCACTCTTCTTGCATCTGTAGGGGGACTCAGTTAAGAGAATGCAGACTATCGATCTACAGGTTGTTTAAGGAAAGAGAGATTGTGTCTTGGACACTTTTCTATGAATTCTCGTCTATTTTTTCACCCCCTGAAGGCCTCTTACCCTCTTTTCTTGTTTTTTGCTCTGACCACACATGCCGCCACCATGTCGCTCACTTGATCACTTTTAACGTGATTCTGATCATAAAGGTTGTTCAGAAAAAATGTACATAATATTAATATAAACCGAAGAGTCACTGTCAGGCTTCAGATGGTCTCCACAGCTTTTATTGGCAAAGAATATAAGACGGTTTAAAGTCTTTGATGATTGCAGAGCAAACTTAAGATCCACGTCAGGCGGATCACAGCAGGGTTTTGTCGCAACCAACTGTCTTACTAGTTGTTTCAACTCTGCAGAGCTTTTCTGAAGAGTTAGGTAAACAGTGTTAACAAGGTAGAGGTTTTCATGGTCTGACTGAACAAAAGCTAGAGATGAGGCACTTAGCCTGCTCTACCATGCAGCACTATCACCATCCTTAATCTGGGAGTCAGGCTGCATACCTTCTGATTTCTCTGTTACAACATGGAGAGAAGAGTGGTCCGTGGAACTTCAAAGCAGCAGGGAGACACACATGGCTGCTAATTTTTCAGCCTGGGCATATGTGGCGGAGAGCTTGGATTTGAGGCTCTCCTCTCACTTCAAAGCCAGGCGCCTTAAAAGGTCTGGCTGTGTTTTGACGTGGATCTGCAGAGGTGAATGAGAATCAAGCGCCCACTGCAGACCCTTCAGAAGTCAGGCTCACTCTGTTTAACCCCCCCCCCCCCCCCCCCCCCTCAACCCCTCCTCGATTCTCCCTGTGCACACACTCTCTCCTCCCTGCCTTGACAAAGAGAAGAAAAAAAAACAAGAAAATTCAATAATGCCTTTGAGAGGCAGGATTACCTGAGGAGACGCCTGCGCTGCTACGCTGCGAGTGAAATCTCCTGTGCCCTCCTCTCCGTCTGCTCTCAGCACACCCCTCCCTCTTTTTACTCCTCTTTCCCTTCTACTCCACAAACTTGGCTAAAGACAGCCCTCAAAAAGCACATCAAAACTCTCCTTTGATGCCATGGCAGGCAATTAACCCCTCGAGTCCAAAATTACAGATTGCTGGGGATGTGACACATTTTGGATGGGATGGGTGGCAAGTGTGCCTGTGCGTGCTCTTGGGGGGGGTTAGGGTGGGTGGGTGTATTGTTTGTTTGTTATAAAGCAGGCTACTCCTTTAATGAATTGATGCCGTGGCAGATTTGAGACAACCCATTTCTGTCAGTTTGAAAAGTAAAGTAGGGTAAACCTCTAGAGAAAGGGGCTAGCTTCACCGGAGGAAGTGTTTGCACTCGATTATTTGTACTCCTGCTCACTTCTGATGAACAATGCTGCAATACAGAGGGAACAAAGGAGCCAGGCTCCTTGTGAATTATAATTAAGTCGTGGGTGCAGCCAAACAATGATGAGGTCTATCCCAATTTCAGCTGTATTTGTGTGTCACTCGCTCCTCTTGTGTTGCTTTGCATAAAATAATAATTAGGTTAGGGTTGGAGCAGCAGTAGTGGATGGAGATGGCAGATAAATCCCTTTGCTCCTTAGGCTGGTGTAGGTGATGGAGTACATAACATGTCACTGGGTGTTTACACACTTTTAAACCAAGTGCAGAATTGGCTAAACGGTTTACAAAGCGACTCTACGTATGAGACTTGTCCTTCACAGTGCAGGTGTGTAAGAAGCCTCGCCGAATAATGCAATGACACTGTCACTGAGGTGAGACAAGCATCGCGTGATGTGACAAGAACAGCCAAGTGTGATCCCAGTCATCAGTGGCTGGTGACCCCTGGTGACAAGGACTGTCCGACTGAGTGCTATGGCTGTTTCTGTCCACACTGCTGACATGAAACACATCAAAACAACTTAAACAGTCTGTGTAGCATATATAACAGTGCACATAGCAAATGACTAATGAAGATACACAGATGTGCAGGCATTCTGCTTTTCTGCACCTACCACAGCTTTTACTCATTGGAAGGAGGCCTACTGTTTATGGCTTGCACCCATGGGTTTCATACACCTGCTATCCTGAGAGTAAGTGGTGCTGTCAGTCACGCTAGTGGGTGTCGTTCACGCTGCTTCACATAAGATGCCTCAGAGTGTCTCTCTGTGTACTGTCAAGCACTCAAATCCACAGTCACTTCAGTTCAAACTATCAGGCAACACTCTGATCTCACTCATTAGTCCATATCACAACAGCTGGATACACAGCATAAATCTGCCGTTTTCCTCTGCAGACAACCAATGAATGAGTCATTTCCCCCTCCCTCGTCTTTTTATCCTGCCAGATAACAGCGAGCGCTTCTGATCTCCTCAAGACATTGTTTTACGGAGGGCTTTCGCGCCGCCCTCCCCTGGCAGACAGTGAGATTACACAGTGATTATAAGCAACTCAATATTGTATGACAACCTCCTCCACGAGAGGGACTTACAATCATGTTTCATTAATTCAGCTTGAATGAAGCTTCATTTCAAGCATAGAGGAGCTTAAGATTTATGTGAAATTAATAACATAACAGATGTCTTCAGAATATCTGATCGCTGGTAGAAATAAGGAAATGAAGGAAAATGCATTGATAAATAAATTAATTAAAATTTTAGACCTGAAAACAACCAGACCTATGGGGGTGGCACCTTCCAATTCAAGAGCTTTTTTACTGACATCATGGATTGTAAGCTACCAGAGGGGGTGTCAAGTGACAGATTTGTATCAAATGGCCTTATTTAACACTGCCTCCTGGCTTTAATACCAGGAATCCATAGCAAGCATCGTGCTGGTTATTTCAAGAGGATGTAATCACCCGGGGATCTTGTGGAAACATGGTGTGCATCAGAGCTTTTTTTAATTTTCATGAGTTGCCATTACTTCTCATCTAGTCTTTTCTTCTGTAACAAAATGCATCTGTGTTTCGAAAATGTCTCACGCACTTTGTTCAAGCTCGGGGAGCCCTACACAAGATAGCCTCAGGCCAGAACCGCTGTACTCCCTTTCCCTTTTGTATGCACTGCCTCTCTGCATAGACTAAGTATGGGGACAAGAGCTTCACAGCCTCCTGTCTTGCATGTTGCTGCCCTCCCCAGGTACTCCACCAGCGCAGCTCAAACACAGGCAGTTGGGGAGACAGCGTTTCTCGCTTCAAAGAGGGGAAAAAGATAAATCATTCAGGTTGGGCTTTTGTTCCAATATGCCACAGAGCTGCGATCACAATCCCTTTTTCCACTCTCTTTGTTTTCAAAACTAAAGCGTCTGGATGTGACAGCGAATCTGACTTCCTCTGCAGGTTGTTTATGCAGCTCAATCACAATAATTCTTCAAATTCGAAATGACACTTCTGACGTGCTTGCTTTGAGAAAAGTGGAGCTGTGAGAGAATGTTGTGCAAAGACCGGCCTATTGTCGTTTAAAACAAGTACATACACACCGTGTGTGTTGGAAACTATGTCAGAAGTATTGATATATAATGTAGATTAGCTATTCAGAACTGTACAATAGAGTTGCTTGACAATAAATGCAAGCTGTCAGATGAAACATGATTTAAATACGATTAACAGAACTTGAGCTGACAAACTGACAATGATCAGTCATTTTTTGAAGCTAGTGTAGATGAAACCGATATTGACTCTCTGTAATTAATTTAATCACATTTATTTAGTTCCTCTAACTCAGCTGAACTCTGAATTGAACTTATTGTCATCCTTTCTGCACAGTGCCTGTATTTATTCTCGCTCTCAGCCATTGATATGAGCCCCGTGCAAGTCTTTGTACAGAACTTCCATCCATACCAGGCTGCCATCGAGCCTGGTTAAGTCGTTTAAAGGAATACAATGCAAACAGAAGAAACAATAAAGGAAAATCTGAGTTATTAAATTGGATATTGCCATAATGCATAATCTAACTTCATCTCAATGGATCTGATGGAAATTCTTTGTTTAGCCAGAGAGAGCTGAGGCAGTCGAATAATTGAAAAACCAATTCGAATTTATATGAGAGCCGGGTCTGTGCAAAAGTGGGCGGATGGAAGAACGAGGTGTAGGGGGTGCATTAATCTTTATAACATTATTATTTTTTCTTCATTTCCAGAATAACAATTGTCTGCTGTATAATGGGATCAAAGTGAGTTTGCTAATAATGTCTGTAGAGGAAGGGGGCTTAGAGTATGTCAGTCAAACACTTTCTAATGGGGTCTAATTCATTCTGAACTCTGCAACCCTTTGCACTGCTCACATTGCTGCACATATCAATAGGCACGTCGGCCCTCCGGCTCCTGCCGAGAACACAGTGGGGCAGAATAAAACATGGCATTGTGCTAAACTGTCTTTAATCTATTCACTGTTGGGTTAATGCTCAGTGTTTCTGTTTTATAATACCATCCAGGCTACATCTAGTACAACTTTAACACTCACTGTACATCCCTGCTACACTGCATCACACCATGAAACAAGAAGTCTCTGAAGAGGACCATTTTTATGCCATAAAAAAAACCTCTGACACCCAGACACTGCAGGTCACAGGGAGAGTTCAGGGATCCAAGGCAGGTGGTGGCCGGTCAGACGTGTATCACTATGACATGGTTTTAATTTACTAATAAATACAGAAGAGCAGAGTGACAGGGGAGAGGTCCAGGAGAGACAGTGCTCCTACTCTTGGACCCTGGGGTGATCTGAGGAGAGATGTGTAGGCCAGAAGCTTTGGCCATTTGCCAGCGCTAACCGTACGTCTCTGGCTCCTCCCTGCTGAGAGGACATCCATCTCCCTCCTCCAGCCTGACACTCCGTTTATTCCCACATTCATTTGTCATGTCCCAAATCAGCTCGATGAATAGAAATGCTGTGACCGTGATGGATGGTGATTCTAATTAAGACCAAAAAAAGAAGAGAAAAAAGATCTAAACTTGAGGTGCTATTTTCTTTTTTTTATTATTCTGTTTATCTAACGAAGGTGGAACCCCTCATCGTTTTTTCTCTACTGATGATGAGTGATGGCCTTAACAGTCACAGTCAGTCAGCTGTAGGTCACCTGACAGCAGAGAGAGAGAGGGGGAGAGAGAGTGAGAGGGGTAGAAAAAGGAGAGGGGGGGGGAGGGGGTAGCTGAAGTAACTCTGGACCCAGGACGCTTCTGTTTGTTTGTTTGCCGTGTTTAAAACAAAGAGCGCATGGCATTGAGAATTCCATCTGAAGGGAACTCCCCTCAGAGATTAGTTATTCAAAGGCATGCAAATGACATTGCCATGTGCTGGTTTACAAGGGGGTTGTGTTCATTTTGGATCTGCTTAATTGCTTCATTTCTAAAATAACTTCTCTGTTGTTTACCAACACAATACAGATAAAGGCTGTGAACAGCAGTGCCGTGGTGTATTTGATGCTGCCTTTTCTTTTTTTGCATTGTGTGTGCTTTTTTCACTGGTGGTCCACGATGTGTTTACTGGAAATTCAGAGATTGCTCTTTAAATTACAGTACCATGTGAGTAGAGTTCTTTTGACAGTGCTGTTTAAAGTACAAAAACAAGAACACTTAGATGAGAAGTTTCTTCATCCTTCATCTGTTTACCTTTACCTGTTTTTTGATTACAGTATTTCAAAATAAAAGAATGGTTATCAAACATTAAAATAGAGTCCCAACAAAATAATTTGAGCAAAGGTTAAAGAAAACAGAAACAAAACTGATAAACGTAGTCTTATTCTGTTTATGAAATGTAAAATAAGTCAGTCTTCACTGCTGTGTATCCCAGCTGGACTTCACTCTTAATCAAATCAAACCAATCATTCTTTATTTTACTGAATCATCCTTAAATCCATTTGTAGCCGCTGAGGGTCAAATCTGACCAGGCTGTCTTGTTAGGTAGATGTATACACACCTGGTTTGTGAGTTTATTTTTTAAGGCTAGTGAAAGTTATTTCACCATCTATCTATCACTGAGTTTGGCTCAAGTGTTTATCCTGTCTTGATGGCTATGTTTCTCTAGTAACGTGCAAAGATTTAAGAGTGATTTTATTCTGAAAAACCCTTCGATTGTTTGGGATCAGGATCTAAAGAGTTTAGGCTTGGTTTTCAGATGTGCTTTGTTTTAGACTGCAATATTGGTGATGTGTCACATCAGAATTATCTGAATGTGTTTTATATATATATGTATAAATATATATATATATATATATATATATATATATATATATATATATATATATATATATATATATATATATATATATATATATTTACTGCTTATCACTTTTTGTAGCTGTATTGCTGTCGATTTCAAAATAAAATGAAATGAAATAAAATATGATATAATAATGATAATAATAATGTTGACTTTGTCATGTAAAGAATGAGGGTATGTAAATGTATGTCATTATGCGTAACATAACATGGGTGTAGAGGAGGAAGTCCAGCAGCACTTGTGTCCTTTGGAGTTAATCACCTTGGTTGGGTGCAGAAAGGCAGGGTTGAATCACAAGAAAGCAGAGTATCTGTGGAAAGAAGCCATGCGTGACATGCCTGCACTCCTTTCAAACATGCGATGCCGGCAGGGGCCCAGCGTTTTAAAACCATTGAAAAGAATCAATTACTGTAAATGCAACCGGGGTAGTCAAGCATGTAATGCACAACATATCTTAGCATTTCAGTTTGGGGAGCCTTAAGTAGCATTTGGACTATCTATTGTGATATTCCTCAGGGGAGAGGATATTACTTAAACTAATACCCATAATGCATAGCACGTACATCCTCTCAACAAGCTGGATACATTTCTAATGCATCTTTCAAAAAATACCAATATCAGCCAACAAGGAGTGTCAGATTTTCAATATAAGATAAAATAAAATATATGTATTTAAATAAGTTCATGTGCAGATTTATTGTTTTTTTTTTTTTCTTTTTTTTTTAAAAGATAAAATAATGATAAATTTGATTATAAAACGTCAAAATAACACTGCTGCAGTTTGTGATGCCTAGATAAGGTCATGCCTTATCTAAAGGTAGTTTTATACTGCATACATGACATTCTGTTGCAAGTCCCCAGTGAAGTCCAGAGTGAAAGCAATGGATTTTGGATTGCTGTCCTCAACTAAGCCTTTCAAAATAACCCCAATATTGCCCAAATATTCTTATTATGTACATCACATAACCTGCTTTACTTTCAATCAGCCAGAAGGACTTACTGCAGCTTTTTATCGGCGCTGACATGCCTAATCCCATGTTAAATGGAATTACACATAATAAAAGGGAAAAAAATAAACACCATGCCATGGTCAAGTCGTAAGTCTCTTTTCCATGTCCACCCTGAGTGAACAAGCAATGTTATTTATTGTGAAACAAGGCGGGGACAAGGATCAGAACTCCTCTTTGGGTACCATCTGAAGTCTGAACCACTGTTTTCACATCATCACCCAGTGTATACAAGCTGTTTAACCAGGCTGGTATGGCCTAGGCTCTTTGTTAACACTTGTATATCAGTCGTCTTCCTGATCAGACACACTCACAAATATTGATCGCTACAATTTTTTTTTGACATTGTTCCCACTGCTAGAACAGCGGCATTGAAAAAATAAGGGGTAATACAGACGGGGATTGCCAGTATAGCTGTCTCTCTCTCTCTCTCTCTCTCTTGCTGTGTTATGGAATGACAGCCACCCAGGCCCCCACTCCTCTCTCTTCTTCAGTGCCTGTGTGTGCTTATGCTGGCTGTTCTTGTTTGAGGGGCATTGCTTGATCATTCATTATTAGCTCACGTCTGTCAAACCAAACAATGAATAGACTGCTCAAAATTGATGACTATATAGAAGTGCATATGAGCAAAAAGGCTTTCATTTAGTGCCCTACTCTCCATGTAAGAGGTGACAGCCATGATGGATATGACACTATACACCAGATTTATCTTGGAAATGGAATAATTATGCACTTAATGCATGGCTGGTGGTCTGCATTTATACTGATAGCTAACAGGGGAGGCAGCAGGATAAGCAGAGGTGGTTGGACAGTAAAATCCCTCGAGCTTTATAGCCTCAGTCTCCAATTGGAAATCTTTAACTACAGGAAAATACGTTTTCTTTGGTCAAGGTTAAGAAACAAGTCTACATAAGCCAAGTGACACCCTGACAAAGTCACCTCCACAGGGATAGTCGGCTCATTGCAAGGTGACCTCAGAACAGCTAATGGTTACTAATACTCCTGTAGAGGGACAGCGAGGGTCAGAATATGCCACACCACTTACAGGACAGCAGCACAGAGACACCAGCTAACACGATCAATACCCTCCATTACAGATTCTCCCATCTTTCTTTGTTCTTCGCAGCAAAATCACACATGGAGACACATAATGTGGAAATAATGTAGATTTCAATCCAATCTCCTGTGAAGGCAGAACACAAACACCTGGCATGTAAATGCTCTCTGTTTCAAGAGAACGAGTTTCCATTACAAGTTCTCAGTTTGGCTGTTGCTCAGGGAACTGAACAAACATCTTTACATGCAGCGCTGCCTTTATAATTGAATGTGCATTTTCCCAGACATCAAAATGATGCGAGTGTTGCGACGGAGGCCCCTCTCTTCATTTTACCTCAGCCGAACTTCAGACAGGGTTTCTCTTCTTCTACCACAGAGGGAGGATGGGAGCCCTCAGTAGTGTGACTGAGTGTTTTTGTGTTACTCTAGACAAATGATCCTTCACTCTCAGAGGCGTAAATTTATTTTACAGGTATCCGTCATCCAAGTGTCAATCCTGCCGGCAGATTTCACACACCACTGGCACCGCTGCACATCTGCCTGCTTTCTTCCTGATTGCATAAATACTCCCGGTGACACAGTGGACTGCATCCAATTCCACACCCACTCAGACATCTCAGGATGCAGATACACAAGAGAAGAGAGGCTGGGTGGTGGTGGTGATGATGGGGTTCTTTAGTCTTGCACTTGGCCTCAACTCCAAACCTTAAGAGGTTTTGTTTGAAAATATTTCCTCAAGTGAGGCTGTTCATCACCATAAAAATGAGCAGTATCTGGAGATGGGTCAATGGGGAAAAGGGTCATCAGAGTTCCTAGTAGCACATATTAGCTAAATACTCTGTCTGCACACCTCAATGACAGCTACTCCATGATTAAAGTAATTGTGGTCATTAGCAGTGCATTTTTTAAATAATATATTCCCAGAGGCTTAGCATGATTACTGTGTTGTGCAGAGGCCCTTTGAAAAGCCACAAATCCACCCTGGCGCTAAGCTTTGTACAACAAATGGTACAATGCTAAATTCCAGGTATAGGATGATGAACATCAGCTGAATGTGAAAAGGTTTCCAATCCATCTGTCGTTCTTATTCATTTTGTTCTTGTGGTTTTAGGAGTGTTTGCTGGCGGTGCTCTGCCATGCCTTTGATCAGCTGAAAGAGACAATGGCCCTCTCTTCAGCCCTGTGGCACGAGGGTTTACCTGCTGCTAAGTCAGGTATCACAGCTAGGGACCGAGCACCTTAAAGAGGCTTTAACCCTCCTCTGGATCAGGCTGACATGATTCATGTGGGCTAGGTGTGGATTTACGTCCCTGCTGTGGCACAGCGTCTTTCATGTCAAGCTGTTTATGAGAATATGGAGATGGGTTTTGCGTGCTTGCGGGTGTTCCTTAAAGCAGCGATACGACCTCAGGCTGGGCTTGATCCCTGACGAGTCAGAATCTACCTCTCGATGAATCTCTTGTAGCACACTTAATACCCGCAAGAACATGGTGCACGAGTTCCCTCATCTTGGTAACAGAAAGGAATTTGAGAGCAGATTAATATTAGGAACAGTAATATTCCCCCGGCGGCATCTGCATGCGCCAGGGATTACAGGGCTCTGGGGCGATTACTGGCAGGGGAAGAGGGGTTACAAGTCCAAAAAAACTTTTCATCTTCACCCAGGGCACAAGAGCATGAAAGACATAAACACATAGGCCTAATAGAAGCATATCTTGATGTCCTCTGAAGTTTGTTTTTATTTTTAATGTTCATTACAAATGTATATTTCTCTGAATCTACTGCTATGACGCACAGAGCCCATTAACCTATGGATAAACATACATATTATGTCATATCTATAACTTTTTATTACTTTAAAATGAGCTCCCTATTTTGAAAACCTCAAAACTCGACATGGATGCTAACAAACATTTGTTTGTTAGCATCCATGGATCCATAGCATCCAAACCTGAATTTACCTGTAACAGCTAATCTCTACAGCAGCCACTTTCTTTGATTATTTCATCTGTTTATCCTCCCTGAAGTGCAAGTGAACTTTTGGTTAAGTGAATCAAGGAAAAACCCATAAAAGGCTGATAGTAGAAAAGCTTATCTTCTATAGGATGGCATCAGAGATCCCTCAGGGCTCCGTGTCCGGCTCAATGTAGATATAGTTTTCTTTGAAGCATGAGGACTTTCCAGGCTTAAGGGCCGGCTCACTCTATGCCTCATTATTCCCCTTGCCACCGGGCTGACGCCAGGCCACGCGTGCAACGCAAGCCAAGGAAATCGCTTTCAGTACCTGCCTTATGACAGAAGACTCAGCAATTTCCTCCCACACCTTTCGTGTGAGGATAATGCATGGTCCACTTTAGCCATGTGCAACCAATAAGCCGACCTAATGAAGGCCAGACCATGCAGACAAAGGGGGGCTAAAGAGGGCTGAAGCGGGTCTCTCATGTCTGAAATTATCCAGAGGAAAGTAGTCTGACACGCTGTTCTGCTGCTAGGTGGTGGCATGAAAGAAAAGAAACAACACTGTTTCCATTTAGAGTTAAGTCAGAATCACAGCGCGCAAGAGATTGCACACATTTGTGAGGGCAAAACAGCAGGATATTTCCCTTCCTTAGACCTGATGTTGACTTTGTAGATTCCACAAGGTCTCAGGGATTGAGCAGAGGAAGGAAGGCAAGGGGCACTGCAGTATGCCGCCATGCAGAGTCTGAGTTTGTCAGCAGCTCATAAGACTGAAGTTCAAAGAGCAATCTGATAGAAAAAGCTGTCTTGGCAGTAGTTTCCTCTCGTGTGTTTGCCAGCAGACTGCTTCCGTCGGACTGCGCCCAGTAGTCATCAATTAGAAAACTGAAGGGTGCCATCTACACACATGCACAGCCACTATATGGGTTTCAGATGAGCAGACAGCTTTGCTGAAAAGATTTCAGGCCTACAATAATATAAGGCCAATAAACAGCAATGTCACATGAAAGGTGACTGAAGTCAAGAATCCTTGCCTTGAAAAAACACAAAATTACATCAGCAAGTCAAAGTCTCACAAATAAGAGATGATACATAGCTGATGACCTTCCTGCATCCTCAGAAGTTAAAAGTATTAAGTTAAAGCATGGGCTAAACTGTTTGTGATGATGTTCATTCCAACCCACATGCAGCAGTTATACTGCAGTGATCTGATCAAACTTAAGAGTCCATCAGTAAAATGAAGAGTGAGGTTATGTTTGCTCTGCTTGGTAGCACTGGCAGAACATAAGGACTTGCAAACGTTACACGTTAGACTACAGATACATCTCAGACACCAGGCTGCAAGAGACACTAAAATAGCCGGCAACAAAACTACAGTACAAACTGTCAAAGTTTGCTTGTTGTCAGGTTTCAAACAACAGCACTGCATAACTGTTGATAAATACCTTATCTTGTCTCATTGTATCCGTTAAAAAAGTTGTCTAGAACAAAGAAAAGTAGTGTTTAAAAGAAGATCTGATCTCCATTTATTTCCAAAACAAACGCACACCCTGTTAAGAGTCATGTCATCATGACAGTGTGCATGATTCCAGCCAAAAGTTGTTGCTGCAAGCCACTTCAAACAGACAGTCCTCACAGCGCCTTTAATGTATTCATTAATTTGTAAAACATTTGTAAGGATACTTTAAGCCCCACTGGTTGTTTTTTTTCAGTAGATAGATAAATTAATAAAACAATGCAATAAAACATTCAAATACATCAACAAACTTGCAAACACAGACACAAAGTTGGCGATTGGCCGGGGAATATGATTATATATTATTCTCAAGAGTTGGCAATAACCATGTGATCATAAACAAATCTGAATAGTGCAAATACTAAACATAACTCCAAGAGTGTGTCACTGCAAAGTGGCAAAATAAAATCAGTTATAGCAGATTTAGGAAGTCCAGTATAATTTAATTTCATTGTGACATTAAAACAAGAGAGATAGAAACATTTTATGTCCCTGAGGCCAACTGTGTTTCCCACCATCACAAATTGCTTTGGAAGATTAAAAGGATTAAGTCTAGAACACTAGCACATGACAAATTACAAAAAGGCAAATGATTCATGGACCTCTAGCCTAAATATCCTTTACGGTCTTGAGTGAGGTAACATCCCAACTCATAATGCTTGAAATGTATCATTATTGGGATAATGCCTCAGATGAATTACTCTGCACATGCCAGACGCCTAGAGGGTGACCTGTGACAATTCCATACAGCACCTCTTCAGAGCTGGAGGAATTCATTTTCATCTCCCGCTGGCTGTCTTAATCACCATGTTTCATTGTGACCAAGGGTTCACTGTGGCTGCTCACATTTCAAGAATAGGACATTAAATGGGTTTCACTCCCAGCCAGTAACATTCTTCCACGAGTAGTAACAAGGATTTTAACAACCTTCAGACAGACTTCTGGATCAAAACAGAATCAATAACAGTTCACAGTCTAAGATTATCTTTTTATTTGGATGGCCTGTAATATGTTAAGACCAGATGGTGATCAATATCACACAGATCATAACTTTTACAAGACTGTGTCACAGTGTTTCCAAAGCTGGTTATGTAAAAGGTTGTCAGGTTTAACTTTTAGGTCAAAGCTCGCCATCTGTTTAAGCTCTTTATCTTTTTAATCCCCTGATTTTTAAATAACTGTCAGATTGTTGAGATACAGATTTAAATTTTGTTGATTTCAAAGAGACACTGTTAGCAGTGACAGGTCCAAGAAGGGTGGCCAAGCCTGGCAACCTCTGGTGTCACCACAAAATCCTGAACTCTGATTGGCCATTTGCTTATCAGATTGGCCTTTTAACTATGTCAGTTATTTAAAGCTTTGCATTAGCTGCATTTAATGCAGAACATTCTCCCTGTTAGTACTTACTTTTAAAATACATTGTCTTTTAGGATCTTTGAGCACTAAGGTCTAAAATAACAAGGTTTAAAGTTTTTATTTATGGTACTTTAATGTAAGTAGTTACAGTAGATATGATTGGTGAAGACAGATAAAGTAATGAAATGCTGTTCATTCATTAATTCTGTTTTCTGTCTTAAATAAAATGCAAAACCCCCTCTTAATTTTATTAGACTAGATTAGCATTGAGATGTGGTTGGTTAATGTGCAGTAAAGGAAGTAATTTTGGTGCATGAGCTGGGATGCTGCAGAAATCAATACCTCAAGGCATTTGCATTACTTTGATCATGTACAGCAGGACTAGGAGATTAAGCAATACAGAGTCAGCCTGACAAACCAATCATTAGATGGTAATCTGTGTGGTTATCCACTCATCCCCTGTAATGCCTCAGTAAAGACAAGTCTTTACATAAGTGAATTTAAGAGGGCACATGTAACACCCAACAGTGTGTACGGGGAGTATTGTCTGTGTAAGTTTTTTTGTCTGTGGTCAATCAAACCTCCCCCAGAGTGACTTAAAAAGGTGTAAGATAAAATTTGTACAGGAAGATCAAATGTTATTTCATGGAAGAATAATCCAGTGACTTTTGTAGCAAAAGATGGATCAAATTTGGATCAGCAGTAAGGTCAGTCTTCAACCTGTGTATCACCTTTATCTGCCCTCCTCCCTCTAATCCAGGCACAGGACAAAATCCTGAAATTATTCTACACACTGATCTGAGGCCACAAAGTACTCTTTTAAATGTCAGTGATTTTCACAAAGCTCCACATATAACTTCTGGTCGTGGTCTGCCCCCTTTCGATAGTCTTAGTTCTCTCTCTCTCTCTCTCCCTCTCTCTCTCTCTCTCTAAACACATACACACCAACAGATAATAATGGAATAAATCAAGTCTCAATAAGGCCCAGTTGTGGAAATCTCTGTCCCTGATACATTACAAAGTTATGAAATATAATGTTGTGGATTATGCTTTGATATCAGCTCTTACTTGCTATTGCCTGTAAGGGAAAAAAATCACCTGCCCTCTATCCCAATAGGATCATTGGATTAATCTTGGTAAGACGTAATACACACAGATGGTCCAACAGGAAAAAATTAGAAAAATATGCAATATGAATACATTTGTCTTGCGTAATATCAGATATGATTCATCTATCACAGAGGTGAAAGCTTGATGCATTGGTGTGCTTAGCAAAGAGACAAAGTCAATTTCTTTATAGGCCAAATGTTCCCTCTGAGATCCCTGGTAATACAAATCATTCTATGGAGAATGTTATTAAATTAAATATAAGTCATCCATCTGGTTTGCATAGCAACAGAGGGACCATGTGCACTGATTATTACATTTTAGTTATATTTCAATGCTGCTAACAACTTGAATTTAAGGCTCATATATGCCACCCCCTGCTGTGTATGTGAACTATTCAAAGCCACATTGTGTACACGTTTGTTGAAAATTTAAGATACCAAAAGATAACTTATCTTTGACTTCTTCTTATAAGGTAAAGCAAAATAATCTGTTGCACCAGTGTTACCCATCAGACATCTTGCTGTTTATTAGGATGGAGACAGAAAGGTGATACAGTAATTAGGAGCAGCACGAACACATGCTCCCCAGTGGCCCGTGGCCTCAGCTTCCTGAGAAAGATCTTTTTCAATATCCTGCAAACATGGACAGAGACATGCATGCTATCCAGTACTTGAAACACATGGGGAGCTAACGGGCTGCAGACACGACCCTGTACGACTCAGATCACAGGTAGCAGCAATAGGAGGAGGCACAGCTTCCATCGCTAAACACTGGCTCATACATTGGTACACGTCCGCTGCTATGTTAGACAACAAAGCTGTTTTCATGCAGTCCAGGCTTGACACTGGACTCGTATGAAAGGAGCCATAACTAATGCCAGGAGTTTAAATCAGTCGGAAAGAGACCATTGTAAACACAAAAAGTATTTTGTGTTATTTCATAAAATGGAATTCAATTTCTTTTTCATTGACTTTACAGATTTAAAGAAATAAAACATCAGCAGTGTGACCGTGGTTATCCTTTAAAACCAAGCTTCACAGGCTTAATCTACGAGTACGCTTGAGTTATTACTGCTGCACAATTAATTACACAGTCATCACCATCACAATTTTGGGCTAATGAAATGAACATTTTGCAAAAGCAAACCAACAAACAACCAAAACTCATAAGCTGCAATGAACAAAAATAAAGCAAATGTAGAAAATAATAAATGCATTGTGAAGTCATACTCTTCATGAAAAAAAAAATACAGCCATGCAGATGAAGCCTTGAAAAGCTATCTGCTACACTCATTAGCTTTTCTAGATTCAGTAGCGACCGGTTTGACCATGAATATTGCTGAAAGGCTCTACAGGTGAAAAGATCAACATTTATGCTGTTTGGAAGTATTTTAGAAACCATTTTGGAACACATGTAGTGAGTACAACTCATGAAACTTTAGGTGCACCATGCAATATTTAATTTGACCTGTTTTGGGATTCCACATTTCCTCATTATTGCATTTCAATTTGATATTCCACAATTGTGAACATGTTGTATGTGTGTGTGTTATTCTGCGCTCTCTATCTTCTTCCAGGTACTGGTGGGTTGGGGCTGGATCCATGACCTGCTTGACACAAAGCCAGACAGGGGCTTAATGCCCATCTCACTGTACTGGCTTACTCTCTATGTGTAGTGTATGTGTGTGTTTGTGTGTGCATCCATCATTATTGAGCAGGCCTATTAGCTAATATAAGTAAGACCCATGTTTATGAACCAGTGAGAGCCTCATCCTGGCTTAGCTGTGTTATAGAATGTTAAAAGACGATAGCTCAATGCGTTCACACAAAACTCTGAGGTACTTAAAGAAAAAAGAAAAACAACCTGTAATTCTACTCTCTTTTACTAGTGGGGTGATGAGAAGTCAAACAGAAAAAAGAGAGAACTTTACTGAATCATGCTCCCTTGCCTTCAGAGGTGACATTGAGCTTGTTATTGACAAGGTATAGGAAATTCACTTTTGTGAGGAATTTGTGGCCTGAACCATAACAGAGAATGACCTGTTCAGCTTTAAAGTCATTACTGTTATCTTCCAGGAAGCAGGATCAGTAAGAAGACTACAGGGGTTTGTTTGAGTCACTTCCCCTTTGACTTCTGATGGAATTTAGGAGGTAGAAAGTGAAAGAAAAAAAGATTGAGTCAAGCTGCTGAAACTGGCTGTGTTGGGTAAAACGGGCATGTCCAGAGGAATAACACTAAAACAAATCAAATTCTCTTTGTTAATCTGTTTGAGTGCATAACACCCAAGTAAGCTGCTCACCTGGGTGGACTACACTTTTGTTAATTGAAGGCCTGACGACCCAGAGGAACAAGATATTCAAGGTCCTTTTTTTCTGCCAGTCTGTCTGTCTATCTTCAAATGTGTATCTACAGCTCTTGGCCAATAAATTAATTTTTTTAGGCTTAAAGAGTCAGGAAAGATGTTGCCAGGCCTGGCTGCTTTTAATGACTGAAAGGAAATGTAAGTGAATCTGATTTCCCAAAGGGTCGCCGTGTTTTGGAAGTATTATTCTCATTCTCTTTTAATGGACAATTATACATCTTCTGATTGTTTTATCACGCTTAATTGCACTCCATGGAGAAGGGAAAAAAATCACCATTAGCATAAAAAATGGTGTTAATGAATGAATGGAGGTGGGACCCTTAGATTCCAAGACAAACTATTTTAAGATGATTTGTCTCAGTGAAGGATGAACATTAGGGGAAAGTAATAATTACTGTAGGGTTTACTAATTCATACGCTGAAAGCAGCTTCTAGACAGACGTTTCTGAACTTGACATGTGCAAACAGCATAACAGCTTCTCTGTGGCACAGCTCTCAGAACATTTCAACACACCTTTTACTTTCTTACATCATGCTTGACTTTTTCATCTTCAAGAATCAAGGTAACAATGTTCCTGACTTATCCAGGCTATCCAGATCAAATCAGATCACTGTGGAAAAAAAAAAAATATCCTAGGGGGAACCAGTGTCTGAATTTTCATGAGAAGTCACAGAAACAGGCCAACGGTGCTCCTATAAAGACATTTTTCTCCATAAATTGCACTAAAATGTTAAAACAAAGACTTGAAGCTCAATTTTTCAAACCGTAGAAGACAAAGTAAAGCGAACGATTCTGCTGTAAGAGAGAACAAACTGTGAAGTGCTGAAGCAGGGTCAGCCCTCCCCTCTGTTGCTTGTTTCCATCCGCTGTTGCCAGCCTCTGCCACAGAGTGGTGCCGACGTTGCTATCTTGGAGTGAGGCAGGGCCAGCCCCGTGTCCTATAAACACACACAAATCATTTACATGCTGTACTCATCAAAGGCAACTCTTCCTCATCCCCGCCGAGATTTGCTGCTGATCTGAGCCTCCAATATTGAATCTCAGAGTGCTGCAGCTAACCTTTGCAACTGCCAAGAATGTGATTAATTTTTTAAATACAGCTGTTGACCTATTATTGAGATGGAGAAGAGCCACGAGAGACACTCATCTCCTCTCCTCCGTATAATGGAATGCATTATTGCATCAGTGTTTACAAGGCGCGCTAAAAGAGAAACAGAATGAGTGAGAAAGCATTAAATAAAGCAATTCAGCTAATGTCGCTACGGGCCTTGTGCACACACAAAATGTCAATCAAAATCTCACTTTTTTTTGATTCATTGCAGTTTGCGCTGGCAGTTGCATCGGAGAGAGGAGTGGTGACACAATGTGGAACAATAATTACTCTGCAGTGTTAAAGTCCTCCAGTGTCTTGGTGCATTCATAAATAAAATATGTTCAAGATAATGGATTTATGCTCAATAATTCATCATCCAAATGTTTCAAACCGAGTGATATAATATGTGTCACAGTGTTCTGTAACACAGTGCTTAGCCAAATTAAGTTATCTTGAAACAGATTTATTGACATGGTTGTTGCTGTATTCATTCACTCAGCAGCCATTGCTTAATTACTCCTGCATAGCACATAAAACAAACAATGCCAATAGACTGATTCTAAACCACTCAGTGTCAGAATTAACTACACACCCAGGCTAACGGTGTTTTCAGGCAGCACTGAACATTACACTCATTATCCCCTGAAAGCAGCTCAGAGTTGGACTGAGAGGACAGGAGCTAAGCAGTGGGACTCTGATATTTGTCATTCATGACCTTGGTGCTCGCCAGCCATATGGGCAGTTTGGTTTGATGACCCATCAGAGAATCTGTCTGAGTCCCCACAAGAGCCAGGGAAGGAAGAGAGGAGTGACATCCAGGGCTGCTGTCTGTTCAGCTGGACCGGGGTCAGTCAGTGGTTGTGAAGATCCAGAGCCAGCTGGAGAGCCATGATACAACTGGCCCCTATGTCCAGGATGTCCCGTTCCCAGTCGCAAGAGGAGGCCACACTGGCATGCTGGAGGGAGCCGCTCACCCTCATAATTAATGACATGAGTTTGAAGGGTGTAGGACAAGAGTGAGCAGATTGCAGCGTTGCATTTAGGTGCATATGTTGGTTTAGAGATCCCTCAAGTTCTTTAAACCAATACAAAATAAAACATTAGTAAAGACACTGATATGAACATTTTACACAAACTGTTTATGCTTTTTTTATTTAATATAAATGAAATAAACCTAGACGTAGACATCAGCTCTTCTTGTGTTTTACATTCCATAAAACAGCAGCTGTGTTTAAACCTCAGCAATAAACAATACAAATGGAAGAGATGCGCACGCAATCAACAGCAACAAGACACATTCTGTTAAAAAAAACAGTGTTTCATCAGAACAACAAACACACCGTGAGGTGTTCCCATCCACACCATGCCTTAGCATTCAAGGGAGGCAAAAAAAAAAAAAAAAGAAAACAATTTACATGCAAATCAAAGCTTATCTTCACAATCTCTTTATGCCACTTTCCCTTGCAAAATTGCATTCATATGCACAAAGGCGTTCAATTACTGTAGCTGTGGCTCAACTTTTCACATCTCAGCGTTTTCTATATTTGGAGAGGCAGGCCCATGTACATTTAATAGGTAGCCATTCTGTTCCCCAGCTCTGCGAGAGATCACTGCGAGTGTGTCAGTCGAAGGAGATGGCAGCATGTATCAGTGCATGAAATAAAGCTCCTGCTCCGAAGTGACAGGCCCTGGATATTGTTGGCAAATGGATGTTAAATTCACTCAGCAACCAGCAACAGCAACCCCTGCTATGAAAAATTAACTATACTCTGGCTAAAGGGAAGGGAAATTGCTTTGCTAGATAGACCACAAAATCCTGTTTGTGAGCTATCCATCTGTCAGATGTCTTAGCAAAAAAAGTCATTCAGCTTTCTCTATTAAAGAGTCATAGTGGATTACTGTGAACAGCATATGAGAGCAGAAACAAAGAGATGTCAAAGGGAGTTAGAATAAATCCTAAATCTCTTAGGCTATGACACAGTGAAGAAGACAGACTCCACGGCTCTCAGAGCAGAGAGGGATGCTGGGCGTATTTTAGCCACCAGAGGGCAGTGACATCCAAAAATTAAGTCTGAACAATTTCTCTCAATTTTCTCTCTTATTCAGTATGTGTGGGAACAACATTGTTCAGAGTTTGGCTGGAATTATTAAAGAAAAGGTGAAAGAAACAGTTGGAATGCTGTGTAAAACACTAAAGAACACACAATAAATGTATCAAATGTTTAAAAAAAATAAATATTTATGTGAAATTATTTGCCAATTTCTGATTTATAGTATTATTGATGCATTTATTTGAATCGCACCTTTGAAGCACAGTTAGAATGGGCTTTACACTCTAAATAAAAATGACCCAACCACCAGCAGTCTGTTGGACAAATTAATGTAAACTGTACCTTATCACCTCTTCTTCTAACAACACTCTGTAACCATGTAAGAGCTAAGGTCGTTACAAAAGTTTTATTGAGTTAAGCAAAGAGCATCTTCACACAGCAAAAATATAAATAATAAACAAAAATTTGTATACTCATACTATACTATACTGGCAAAATAAACAGAGAACAAATATATAAAAAAGGGGCATTTGTTTGTTTTGGTGGTTTAAGCACACATCCCACATGGGCTACGGTCCTCATCACAGCAGTTGCTGCCTCAGCTTAAAACCTCAGTTTCCAGTGCATCAGAATAAATGTAGTAACGTGTGAGAATCTAAAATGCATTTACACTCTTGGTCAATCTTTCTGTTTTATCTACAGTGAGCGCTGTCATTTATGAAACCCATGTGGAACCTTATTTGTACTGTTAAGTACGACTCACACTTTAACAATCAGTTATTCTGTACATACGTTTATCCCATCAACACCAACAGACAAAAAAAATATTCTGATTCTGAGAGGTAAAATGATGGGAATATTCTTGATTTGATAAACTGTCCCTCAGATTAGGATTGACAAACAGCCTCATAAATATTATATTTTTATTTACAATATTATCTATTGCATCAAGAAAGCACAGATTTACAAAATGGTACCAAAAAAAAAACCCTGAAGAAAAAAAAAAAAGTCAGCTAGTGTTACAGGTTTCTGATCACAGTTAAATGTGACTGAGGTGACTTTTTCACATCCCACCACCAGATGTCAATATATCACTTTATATACCATCTGGCCTACAACTGGGTTTCTGTTTCTCTGCTGGATAAGTTGTATACTTCTGATATTATAGTTCCATCAAGGGGTAACAGTTTGTGTCATGAACGATTTAAGATTTTTTGTGAAATCGTGATATAACTAATTTCCTCATTCAGTTGATTAGAAAATATTATTCTATGTAGGCAAAGAAAACAAGGTGGGTCCAGATTTGGCAGGTTTCTAAATAATAATGTTAATATCTTTCAGGACAATATGGTGGGAAACTGCAGGATTAAGTACTAGCACACAAATAACCTCAGTATTTTCAGACAGGGTTATCAGATCACTACAGGCAGCTGAAGTTGTATTTTGAGAAAGGGGCCAAAATACACCTTCAGCTGCATGTAGTGGTATGATAATCCTCAAACTGTTTATCATTTTGATGAGTTAGAGTCCTTTGAAATTCATATATCAAAGATGATATGTTCGGCATTATAGGGTCAAATATGTGAGCTTTGTTAGCAGCTTTGCCACATTACTGACTGCTTTTCTGGATGATTTTTGTAACTTACTCTTTGTATTTTGGATGCTCTCATCCACACACTTCTTTTCAGGAAAATCATTTATAATTTTCAAGAAGCTGTGGCAAGAATAATACCTCAATTGTTACTCAAAAGTATTTTCTACATTGAAAATGCATATTTACTAAAAACTTTACCAAATAATAATAATAATAATAATAATAATAATAATAATAATAATAATAATAATAATAATAATAATGCCTTTTTTTGATGGGTCAGGCTTTGAAGGATTAATTGACCTCCTGCTGATAAAAAGCTTTGGGTTGAGTTAATTTGACTCTACCTATTCAGCTAGACTTGCAATGATATGAGCCATCCAAAGGTCTACAGTCAACACCACTTACTGAAATGTCATCAAAAATGAAAAAATAATTAAAAAAAAATAACAGAACATAAAAAATCACAATTTAAAACTATCAATAAAGATAAGTTATGGTGTCTGAAGTCTATCAACAATGATACAAATTAGTGGTAGGGACAATGTGAGGAGGGTTTGTTGATTCAGGGGACTTCAGGAACAAAACTACAGCCATTTACCTTATCTGACAGGTGACAGTGGCATCGTCAGACTTTAAGGAGCAGTGATGAAGAAATAGAAGGGGCAGCTGCTGTATGCCAGAGGCAGGGGGCACTAGCAGACAGCAGAATGAAGATCTGTCTTTTTGAAAACCATTTTGTGTGCTCCTCAACTTTCTGTTACTCTCTTCAAAATTCCTCTTGGAATTTTGTAGTCATAAAGTATTTCCACAAGTCCATTGAATAAAAGCCCGTGAAGAAAAGGGTGGGCTGTCAGAATTTTTAGATGATCAACCTTTAGTTGAGTTTTTTCCCTCATACTTACAGCACCCATTCAAACATTCTGAGGCACAAGAGTATCTTAGTCAGTTCCCATGTCACCATTTTTTTGGTGAATAAGGAATTAGTCTTACTGCGTGAAGCTTAAATTCTTCTAAACAGTAAGTTACCAAAAGAGCCTTTTACAATGCCTGATCAAGTGGGAAGAAATGTCCATCAAGTTTTCAGCAACAATTGAAAAGCATCTAGGAGGAAAATTATTTAGTTATACTTTTTGTTTACTGGAAAAGCACGTCTGAAGCATTTGCTATTATGCTCGAAGAGCGTCCAGAGGGCGCTTTATCATATTTATCCACCAGAAAAAAAAAAAAAAAAAAAAAAAAAAAACAAAAAAAAAAAAACCACCATAAAGGGCATAAAACGTTGTATCCCTCACAGGCGCACCCAAGAGGGTGAGTCAACGTTGTTTTAAGACATGAGAGACCACTTACAGTTGACATTTCTACCCCCATCGATTCCATGTTGCCCTTTTAGATTATAAAAATTCCTAACAAAAGATGAAAAATATATGAGCATGATATTATGACTGTTTAATGCTCGCCCCTTTCTCCGCTCCTCTTTCCCAACCTGGAGACTGCGCAGACCGCTGCGGGGGAAAAGTGCATGTGCAAGCAGAACTGGGAAAGTTCATAGAGCCGAGGTTCAGGATGTCCCGTTAAGGAGAAAAAGAAATCCTGCAGAAGAGCACAGACAACACAAGGGGACGGACTGAAAAGACTGCAAACCAGAGCGAGCGACATTTACAGCACCTAGCTTTTTATCCAAGGGGGAAAATGGGCATTCCGACGATATTTAGTTCTCGTCGGATTGCTCTTAAAGTCTTCGTGCTTCAGTTCATCGTCTTTCAAGCTACATATGCTGCCCCTTCGCCCATTATCAGGTTTCCAGGAGACGATACTCCCAGAACAGACAAAGAAGTTGCTCTGGTAAGTTTATTGGCTGGTTTTCCAAAACTCTTTCAAACTTGGTCAGATATGAAGTAACACTTTGCGTAGTGGGAATCATTTGCACAGTGCTTATTTCTTTATTCCAACAATATACAAGAGTGTCAACTTGAGGTGTCAAACTGTTTATATCACTTCATTTTATCCTTTTAGCACTATCTCAATAAGTTTTATGGATGCCCACAAGACAGATGCAACCTTATGGTGCTCAAAGACACCCTGAAGAAAATGCAAAAGTTCTTCACTCTGCAAGAAACTGGAGAGATTGATGCGAAAACTGTGGAGATAATGAAAAAGCCTCGCTGTGGTGTCCCAGATGTGGCCAACTACAACTTCTTCCACAGGAAGCCGATGTGGCAGAAGAAGGACATTACTTACAGGTCAGAGAAGAAATACTGTTAATCTAATAACCCTGCAGTTACATTAATACACAGCTGCAAGAAAGGGGAGAGGGGGAACAAACCATTGGAACTCTAAATAAGTTAAACTAAAGAAAATACATAATGAATTTATTTATTTATTTATTTATTTATTGCTATAGCTGGATTCGAAAAAAAGGAAGCTCCTACAGAGCCATTTGATATGTATTGCACTGATCTCTTCATCATGATGTATGCAGATCATAGAGAGGTTAAGAAACTAAACCCCTTCTACCCATAAATCAAAGCATAAGTGTTGGGAAATACCAATTTGAATATGTCTGAGTCAGTAGAATCCACAAGTTTGACTGTTAGTCCTGAAGCAGTGAGAGATGAGTGCAGACACGTATAAATTCAAAGCCACGGAGTGTTTACTTTGAGACATGGACCACAGTTTGGCCCCGCCTGACCCTCCTCCTCCTCCTCCTCCTCAACCTCCAGTCCACCCTACCCCCACCCTACAGTCACTACTGGGCGCTTGCATCTTGTGTCCTGCTTACACCAGCATTCCTGCACAGTGTGTGTCAGGTCCTTTGTTTTCCTTCTCTTTGAGGTTTAAAAAAATGTGGAGTTGATTTATTTATATCAGCGGTTTTGTGTGCGTTGATCATTCCATCCCGTCTGCTTGTGTGTTTGTAAGGAAGACAGCAAGCCAAAAACAATAACAACCAAGAGATCTTAGACTGTTTTGTTTTTTTAGAGAGAGGAGTGAGCATTCAGGTATGTGACAGGGTTTAAGCCTGGGCACTGATTCAGGAGTTGTTTTCGTCAGATGATTTTTAGACTGTCATTTGAACTGCTTACTCAGATTTTTCCCCAAACTTAAAAGGAGAAAAGGGATTTTATGACACAACACCTTTTATTCTGGTTGTTTATCGTGACTGAGACTGAAAACTGACCCTTTGTTGGCTCTTTCAGAATCCTTGGATACACCCCTGATCTGGATGAGGAAGTCATAAACGATGCTTTCTTTAGAGCGTTCAAAGTCTGGAGTGACGTCACCCCCCTCTCATTCACCCGCCTTATGGATGGAGAGGCTGACATCATGATTAATTTTGGTCGCAATGGTATGTCATGTTTACAGACGATAAGACGTGACGCAACATGTAACCACAGTTAGCGTTATCCATCTAGGGACCTTGTAATGTTGGGAAGCCTTAGCGGGCGCTAACCTCACTTTTAAGATTCATTTAACGCAGGATTAAAATTAAGATGTTATGAAGAAATGAGTTTAGAACAAAATCCAGTTGTCACATGTGAGATTTTTGTTTAGCTTTGTAGCAACTGTATTATAATGTGATATCACATCACTTCAAAGAGGATAAATAAAACCAACGTTAAGCAACAGTTGGACAGGAGTTCACTGCTTTGTTTACTAAGGTTGAAGGCGCAACAAACCGCATGTTATTACAGTGACTGTGCATCCTGCCAAGCTACATTTATCCATAAAATAATAGTTATTTTCCACATGGGTAATTCCACTTAAACCAACTTAATCAGCTATTTGTTATGTACTCAAAGTGTATCAGTATTTTGTCTAGCCACAGCTGTTGAGAAAGCACCTGATACTTATTGAGGCACAAACATGAAGCAGCCACTTCACAAGATATGTGATGTGAGCTTCTGAAACCATAATAATGAACAGTTTGATGTTTTGAAACATGAAAACGTTTGACTGTCATGTGATAAATGTTTCAAAAGGCAGAAAAGGAACTTCTGATTAGGTTGTTAAATGTTAACATTGCATTATGTTATCCACAGAGCATGGAGATGGATACCCTTTTGATGGCAAAGATGGTCTTTTGGCTCATGCCTTTGCACCTGGCCCAGGAATCGGGGGAGACTCTCACTTTGATGATGATGAGCAATGGACGCTGGGAGATGGCCAAGGTGATGATGGAACTTTATTATAAAATTTTACACTTAGCCTTAACATTTGCTTCTCAAACTTATTGTGATCAACGAATGGTTAGATTTTACATTATTATAAATATGTTCAACCACATGTTATAAGTATAATAAAACAAAGAAACAAAGTTGTTATTGACAGTTTGTTTGACTTTCCAAAACATTGAGTTTCTCAATTTGTCTGAACTTTTGACACACAGTGTGTCAAACCTGGAAACATTAATTCAATCTTAATCTGTTCAACAGTGGTGAAGGTGAAGTTTGGCAATGCTGATGGAGAGTTCTGTAAATTCCCCTTCCTGTTCATGGGCACTGAATACAACAGCTGCACATCTCAGGGCCGTGACGATGGCTTCCTGTGGTGCTCAACAACCTACAACTTTGATGATGAGGGCAAATATGGCTTCTGCCCCCATGAATGTAGGTGGATCCTGTGGTTTTTATGAAAAATGTTTTTGTGTCTGTTTGGAAAAAGTGTGCATAAATATAACCCGTGGCCCAGATTTGACCTCAGCACCATGGATGTCATGTCCTACTTGCATGCCACTGAACTAATGCTGTTTTGTGCTGTACTGGAAAACAATAATTCATATCATATTCTGGCTATATTTTTAAATCTGTTCTGCTGATTTTGGAAAGTAGAAAGTAGGTTATTCAGTATGCCAGGAAAGTGTTGTTCTTTGTTTGGAGTGGATTATGGAATTTTTCTTTTCCAACTCATTGCCCCACTTTAGAACACTGGGCTTTGTGAAGCATTTTGTTTATCAGTGTAATGTTGCCATCCATGGTACGAATGTGAACACAAGCCTATACAATAAAGTGCCAAAGTACACATGTACTAAGTTGTTTCAAATGACGAGAACACATTGTTTCTATTGGAGCTGTCTGTTTTTTAATTTTTTTATTTTTGCAGGAGGGAATAAAAAGAGTATTTTCTGAATTTTGATTTTCCAACTATTCTAAGCACATCCATCTTGCATTATTAGGGTTGAAAAGGGCTTTCACAAAAATTGTAGGGGATGGAGTGTTTTTGGATTAATAACTTTTTGCTTTTTGTTTTTCAGTGCTGTTTACCCTGGGTGGAAATGGAGATGGTGCTGCATGTAAATTCCCCTTCACCTTCCAGGGAGAAAAGTATGACTCATGCACAACTGTAGGCAGAGATGATGGTTATCGCTGGTGTGCCACCACTGAGGACTACGACCGGGACAAGAGCTTTGGGTTCTGTCCCGAAACTGGTGAGATTTTTCATCTGCGACATCTTAAGCTAAATACAGCAGGTGTTGTACTCTTGGTAAAAAGTGATTGTCCATATTTTTTTTCATAAAAGTTCTCAAATGTGTGAATAGCACAGTGCACTTTACTGGCTGTTTGTTTTGCCGTGCAGTGTATTCTGCCCTGCCTGCTGTGTGCCGGTCTACAGGAATGCTCCAGCTGGGGTTTTTCTGTGTTTCTTTCAGTCTGCTGAACGGCTGTTTAAGTATTTTAATGTGCAGTGGCAGGGCTGATTTTCCATTCTGTCAGTGGGACGGGTTTTAGTGGAGGTAGGGAAGGTTATTAAGTGGAGACAGGGAGAGACAGTAAGTTAGGCATAGAGGTAAAAACCACTGGAGGTTTCACATGGTTTGAATTGATAAGGAATGTAGCATTATTGTAAGTCTTTTGAATCAGCCCGTGATGAATGGATTTTTTTTCTTTATTTTTGAAAGTAAACAGCACAATACTAGTCTTGCCAAACAGAAAATAATCTCTCTTTGAAGGAAAATCAATTTGGGCGGATACTGTTTGGTTTAGTGCCCAGTGCATTAGTTATTGATGTGTGTGTCATGCCAGTGCTTTCATGATGCTGTTTCCAACATCATCTGTGCTCATTTCACAACTTAATACAAATCCAACTGTTCTCAGCAAATATTTTGGCATATTAATGCATTCATAAGACAAGGAAATGAACCTACTGACTTCACATCTTATAATTAAGGTTTGGATTTTTGTTATTTCCTGCAGCCATGTCCACAGTGGGTGGAAATGCAGAGGGAAGCCCCTGTGTCTTCCCCTTTACCTTCCTGGGAGACACCTATGATGCATGTACCTCAGCCGGACGCAGTGATGGCAAGATGTGGTGTGCTTCCACCAAAAGCTATGATGATGACCGGAAATGGGGTTTCTGTCCTGATCAAGGTGTGAATGATTTAAGTGAACAATTCTTGCTGTAGAGCTGGTTGGTGAAAAAAAACTCAGTCAATATGAGGTTATGTCATTTTTGTTACTTATGTACCCTACTACTGCACCCTACTCAAGTACCATCAAAGATTGTACCGTAGCCAACAAGTGATAGTCATTTGTTCGCCCCTTTTTTTTACTTGAAAGTTTTGGTGTTTTAATCTATTACGTGCTTCCAGGCTACAGTCTGTTCTTGGTGGCTGCCCATGAGTTTGGTCATGCTCTTGGCTTGGAGCACTCTCAAGACCCCGGAGCTCTGATGGCCCCCATTTACACTTTCACCAAAGACTTCAGACTTTCCCAGGACGACATCAAAGGCATTCAGGAGCTTTATGGTGAGAAGAAATGTCATGTGTGACTAATTTCCTAAAAGAGATTAAAATCTATCAAGAACAAAAGTTTTTTTTAAACCGAGACCATGATTACTGTACTCAAAGTAGACTTCCTCATAGACCAAAATTTATCTTTATTTTCTGTGACAGGTGTGCCAACAGACAAGCCTTTGCCTCCCACCCAGGGTCCAGTGACTCCAATGGATATTTGTAATGAGCCGGTTGTCTTTGATGCTGTGGCTCAGATCAGAGGAGAGACGTTCTTCTTTAAGGACAGGTAATGCTACCAAACCAAACAGAAAGTCTGCTCATCATTTTGAACTGAAAGTTTATAAAAGCATATTTAAGGTCAAATAAAGTAGGAGCTCTGACAATAAATTCTTCCTCCATCAAAGTTTTGTAATAACAATGTCTGATTAGCCTGGCTGTGATGTTAATATAAGCTCTATTAAGTCCTTAGCGCAGTGTTAAGTCCATGTTTGGTTCTGTGAAAACTTAAAAACACTGCCAAGGTCTACTGCCAGAAAGATTTTCTGGAATCAAGAAGAACAAAAAAGAAAACAACCTTTGAGATCATCTAACAGCTTTCAAAATTTAGATTTCCTTATTATTTTTGAGGCCTTACGTTAACCCCTGTGAACCTGACAAAAGCAGGTGGATTTCGGTAATGTCATTTTAACAGTCACTTTAACTAGCTTCCGTTGAATGTTACAAATAAACATAATTATGGTTTTCTCAAAAGGTAATAAACCAATTGCAATGTGATTCTATTGGACTACACCATCCAAAAGCACTACCTGCACAAAATATAGCCTTTTGCTTGCATGGCTGTTACCAATGACTCTATGTAACATGGTGGAGATGTGCACCAAAAGAGCCATGCGGAAGCATTTAAAGTGTGTGTCGGTGAGCAGACAAAACACGAGAAAAAATCTGATGATGAAACTACAGAGGAATATGAGACAAAGACAAAACGTATTACTCAATGAAAAGTAGATGTAAAGCTGAGAATGGCCAAAAAAAAAAGTTGTGATCTGAGTTCACAGTGGTCAGTGACATCTAGGTTGTAAATCCTGTTTGTGTAAATCTTAGAATGACATTGTCAACTTTTATCATATAAAATAGAATTTACCAACAGAGAAACTGACTCATATTTCAATACTATGCCCCTTGAATATGCTCGTTTAAATGCTTGTTCCATTATGTGAAATTAGTTAGAGGGAGAAACATACAACTTCTGGACTCATGCAGTTACAACAAAACCAGTCATCAGTCCTAAACACAGTCTACCATCCTCATCTCCACCGGCGCCACTGAATGTTAAGTTTTGTAAGCTTACTGTGTCTACGGCTGACCCTGTGCAGGAGAGGAGTTTCATGAAGGGCTGTGGTTTCGTCAACAGTCTTTGTGAGTCAGTGTGTTTTCCCAAAGAAGGAAGGACCTTTTGGTCACAGCATCTGAAGTTTGTTACAGAATGATTCTCCTGAGAGTAACTGTGAACAAAAACAAAAATGTGGACAAAATGGAAAAGCCAGAGGAATCAAATGGTGTCCTTCATAGTTATGATAAGTTAACTTTCTGCTGAAACATTGACTGAAAACAATTTTAAATTTCCCAGAGCTGTATATCCATCACAGCTATTTTGGAAAAGCATCCAAAACAAACAGGCCAACATACCTACTCACTAAAGAGTGTAGTCTTTCAGTTAGCCTTTTTTTTTTCTCTCAGGGAACCTTAAGTTACAGAGTTAGACACACTTTGGCCTGTTTTGGGGGAGTCATGCTGGGGTACCTTTTTCTCTGCCAATTCTTGTGTTAAGCAAGACACGGCAGTAAGGCACTGTAGACACTCAGAATGAAATATGTGCCATCAACATCTAAAACATACTGAAAAAGGACTATATCATATTTCAGAAGCTGACCAGTGATAAACTTAAAAAAAAAACTTTAAAGTTAAAAGCCACAATATGTCTGGCTAGCTTATGGTTATGAGATGTCCTGTCTTTACAAGGCTTTGCGAGTTATTTAATGAAGTATAAAGTACTAACATGAACGTACAGCACAGTTTATCTCTCCAAAGGTAGCACAGTTAGATAATGGCCCTTTTGTTTGAACCACACAACATTAAAACCACATCAGGTTTTACGCTAAAATGCTCTACTGCAAGACATGTTCCATGTCTGGCTTCCAGAGCTAATACTTACTTCACTTTAAAACTGTAAAAGTTGGATTCTGCTTTTTCAACTGAGTCAGCGTATTTCTTGACGTAGGACAAATCTTAACAGTGAGTAATGCTTGTAAAACCCCCAAGCTCAGCAGAAAACGTTGTCTGTCTGTCTGGAGGTTTAAGAAGAAGGCAGTTACATTCTGTCTCTTAGAAACAGTTTGGCAAATTGTTTGACTCTGTGTTTTGCCAGCGTGCCAAGTCCAAGTGCTTATATGCTAGCATGTAGCCCTCAGAGGCTTTTGCAGTATATGGTGCAGTGTAAGCTTCAAGTTATCCTTGTAAATTTGGAAGAACCAGTGATTGTGGTGTTAATCTAAGGTTTGACTTGATTAACTTGATTAATTGACAGAATATTCAATAGGTCATTCCATTACTTAAAATATTTAACCACTTTAGCCTTACTCACAAGAAAAATTTGCTGTATGAAATATGCAAAAGGCTTTTTTTTCAGTGTGCTGTCTGTTGACGTTTTGGCTTTGAAGGTTAATTCTTGTCATCTTCATGACAAACTGCTTATAAGAGCTTTAAATAAGGCATGTATAAATGTAAGTTAGATGACAAAGATTCAAAAACATTTTTGTTTGTATGGATATTAGTCAGTACATTTTTTACTTTTGTCTTCATTTATCATCACTCATTCTTGCAATTGGCACATTTTTCTTTCTAAAAAATAGGTCAGTGGAAAAGAGTCTGGGAAGCTGTCGTTGTTGTGCAGCTGTGTATTGGAAATCCGGGCAAGATAGGTCTTGTTCCATTGGCGTCGGCAGCCTTAGCCCTAACGAGAACCAGATGCTCATGAATCAGGCCATTGTGGCTGGCTCAGCCAGCAAAGCACTTGCACTAAAACTAAAACCTCTACACACTCAAATTCCCCCCACCTCCTCATTATTCCCCACTGCCCCTTTTTCACTCTCACTCTCATTTCATCCCCAGCTCATCAAGCTTACGAATGCTCTCCCCTTACTCTCTCTCTTTCTCTCTCTCTGCCAGGTTTCTGTTCAGGTCAGTAAACTTCAGAAGCAAACCCAACGGCCCAATGCTTGTGGCTACTTACTGGCCAGACCTCCCTTCAAAGATAGATGCTGTCTATGAAAACCCAGTGGAGGAAAAGACTGTTTTCTTCGCAGGTAGGCTGACAGAAAAAAAGAAACTTCTATGAGTATTAAAGAAGTGTCTTTACTCTCTTACCATCTGGAGGCTTTTCTTAACAGTCAAGCTTTTCTGCAGACTGAAATATTAGGAGAAGCAGGAATGTTGGCTAAGCAGGATAGTGTCTTATAAACTTTTGGGACACTTGCGATACTCCACAATAGTTATTAGTGGTTTATTACACATTCTTTGCATTTCACTGATATGATGACCTTCCTGAATACAAATGAAATTTGTGATATATTTGTCAGTTTTGAACACATTAATAGCTGAGGTGGTTTTGCTGTTGAGTAAAGATGATCTCACTCCGATGTGGAAGTATTTGTGGTTGTAGATTTTTAGGAAAATGGAATGATTTCTCAATCAGTCCTTGGTTCACATAATCCCTTTTATTAGTAAAACACATGAGCTCTCTGCTTTTGTAGCCATAGTTCTGTGTTTTATAACATTCTTTTCCTAACAGGCAATGAAATGTGGGTCTACAAAGCTGATGAGTTGGAGAGAGGTTATCCCAAGAGGCTCTCAAGCATCGAGCTCCCCACTGACCTAGAGCAAATCGATGCTGCCTTCAACTTTAGAAAGAACAGGAAAACTTATCTGTTTTCTGGGGACAAATTCTGGAGGTGAGAATCGGTGAAGCTTATATAACCATTTGTGAACTGCTGATGTCATCACTTTGCAGTGTTGATCTACATCTGGATTTAATTGGCATTTTGTAGGGACCTAAGCTGCTCTGAAAACCACAACTGCTCTGCAAGCCCTTACACAACAAGAGAATTTACTGTGTCGACAAGCAACTGTTTTCTTCTTTTTTTGCTATGCATGTGTGTGATTGGTGTTTGTGTGTTTGAGACGAGTGTTAGGCACTCATTAAAGAAATATACTTTAATATATATGTACTTTTACTATGTGTACAGATTCGATGAAGAAAAGAAGAGAATGGACCCTGGCTTCCCAAAACTTATTGCCGATTCCTGGAATGGCATCCCAGATAACATTGATTCAGCCTTCAGTCTGAACGGAATTGGTAATAAATCTGTTTTTACTACATAAACTGACATTTTGAAGCTTAGTGTGATTTAAGGAATGGGAGATGTTAACAGAAGAAAGAAGAAACCTTGCATAAGCCAAAGTTGCCAGAAAACAAAGGGGCCGTAACTGATGTTAGCAGAGTGGTCTTAGAGTGAAAATATTTAGAATATTACTAAAAAACACTTTCTGTGAAATACCTCAAGTTTTAGTGCTGGTTTTTAGTACATTTATCAAAGTAAGACAAGTCCAGAGCCTTGGATGTGGCGTTGTAAGGCTGTACTTTGTTATTATGGCACTTGAAGCTATATGCTAGCAACCCTCACAGAGAGAATGCTAACAAGCTAATATACGGCAACTGCAATGTTACCAATTAACTCAGCAGCCCTTACCTCTGACATCATGCTCAGTTGACCAGAATGCAACAGATACGATAACCTTCAAGGACGTGTATCTGTATTTCAAAGGAAAGTAACATTTAAAATATAAATCTTAAAGATGTTACAATTAATGACGGACACCAAGAAACATTTTAGTATCACCCCCTGTGTACATGAATATCTGATTTATTTTTTTGCAGCATCAATTGAAACATTGTTAAAAACTTTTGCTGATAACAAAGGGGATAGTTTAAGGTATTATTCTGAATGTGGCTAAAATGATCGATGTACGGCTTGTAAACACTTGAGACAAAATAGCAAAACAAACTGAACCTACTCCTGACATTCAGTTTAATAAGAGAAGGGAAAGAATGGAAGTTATGGAAGCTAGTTTATGTGCTTCTAACTCGCATTACTTTAGGTTATGTTAGGCACATCAGTCAGCTCTATCAAAGTCTTGCACTGCATCTGTGTCAATAAAACTTCACATTGCTGCGACCTGGGAAGCAGTGACTCCATTTAACCAGAACTAAACAGTTTAGAGGAACTGACTGTTCAGAGAAAATAAGGAAGAAAAACAGGCCAAAGGGAGTAGTTGTAAAGTCATGATGCATCCATGGTTTGATGTTGATGAAAGACAGTCTGAGGGAGAGCAGCTGCTGGATATCTTGTGGTTTCAAATACTGTGTGTGATTTCCTTGTAAGTTTACTTGATAAGCCCAGCATTGCACCAAAAGTGAATGACAAACATGGTGAGGATTTTGGTTACTTACATTAAGACAGTCACAGTCAAACATGTAGCCTTACAGTAGATATATTAACATTTCTTTGCCTAAGCAACCAGGGGTTTTTCCATTACCTACCACTCTGCCAACATGCAACCATTACTTTAAGCAAAACATAACCGCTGCCCCACACAGTGACCAAACATGTTGATATAAAGAAAGTCTGTGCTGCTTTACAGAGTTGCCTCTGTATGCTTCTGGTGAGCATGATTCATGAAGAGGCTAAGTATTAGCTCCAGCAGAGCTTGATTGGTATTTCAATCCGTGCCAATTAGATTGAGATTGTTATTTGGGAAGATTTTCTTTTCTCCAGGTGTTTTATACAAGTAATTTCATAATAATAATTATAATAATTATAAAAACCTCAAGCAGCTTACATTTTGCTTGTCTTTTGCAGATTACAGCTATTTCTTCAAGGGTAACCACTATTTCAAACTGGAAGACAGCAGCTTGAAGATTGTCAAGTTGGGTGAAATAACAAAGGACTGGCTGGGTTGTTGAGCTTTCTCAGAGTGTCTCACAACTGGCTTTTTTCCTGCAATCACATCCGGCCTCATGGGGACATTGCCATAGTACCAAACACAACTGACGGTTTCTTCTTGGCAACTCTGCACACTTCTGTGGGAGACATGTCCCTGTCAGCCTGTATACCCTGCCTCCAGCTTTGTAGAAAGGCACCTTGGGACCTTATACACAGGCTGAACATAGGCAACTGGATATTTGCTATTTTACTGTGTGATGTTGACATTGTATTTTTTAGGCTAATGCAGATTTACGACATGATGTTTGCCCCTTTTATTATTTGAAGTTGTTTTGTTTTGTTTTTTAATAACTCAGACATCAGGTATGTCAACGCTGCATTAAAAGCAGTGCTATACGGAGCTGTGAGATTTTGCCGTTTCATGCACATTTTATTTTGAAAGGCTGTTTTAAACCACATGAGATAATCATGCTGGCTTGAAATTACTTTCTTTTGTCCATTTTACTAAGTGCAGTTTTACAAATGTATCACTTTTAATTAATGTTCTTATTGTTGTGCAATACATTTGAGAAAAAAATGAATTTGCACAATGTATTTGACCGAAAATGGTGCTTTAGAGATTGCTTTTTGCATATAGTCCTCTGTAAACATTTCATATTCCTGTTTTGTGGATGTCAGAAAGTAGTACTTGCAGGCACTTGCTATACTTTGTTTAGGACTATAGGCTACAAGGGAACTGCTCAATATGGAGCTCACATTATTTTCTTGGCTGCTCCATCTTGTGTTTCTCTTCACTTTTGGTACAGAACGATTTAAGGCACAGGTTGCCTCTAAAGGCTTTATTGGTTTGTTGCATGATGGAGTCATGGCAAGAGTACCACAGTAGTATTGTTTGAATATCTTTTTTTATATACTCTGTTTTCTCTCTTGGATTCTAACAATACAGATACTGTATTTTGTGTTGTTTTTAATGCTTGAGCACTTTGTTACTGTCATCAATAAAGATGATAAATTTAATGTTGATCTGTGACTAATACTCTGAAACCGTGGGTGATTGATGCCACAGTAATTCCCTGGTGGATCCAGTAGCTAAATAGCAGTGTTAGGGGATGGTTTCACATTACTAGTGAAATGTTTTAATGGGGAACCAGTGCAAGTTTTAATAGGAAAAGTGATTAAACTGGGGACTGGGTGGTTATAGCTGTAAATACAAAGTGAATTAAAAAAGTACATCACCCTTTAAAACGGTGAGGCAGAGGAATTACTTAAAAGATAACTGATATAGTATTGTATAGTTATATCCATATATATGTGTGTATAACCGTACTCCCTGAGGAAACTTCCCTCTGCTGCTGAAACCCCCAAAACAACTCTTCTTTCAGGTCAGGAACAGATAATAATCTTAAAGGAAACTGCGCCACCGTGTGGACATTTATTAGACCTTGTACATAATTTAAAACTGTAGTTACTGAATAATTGCTCATCTGATGCTTGTGCGCAACTTGCAGTGTCTTTGAATTGAATTTATGGTCCACAGATTGTTGAAATGATGTATATATATCTGAGAAACGTTTTAAACTAGGATTTGCAGACAGTAGTTGTTGAATCCACCTGCAGGTTTCAAAAGCACACGGTGGTCTGAACCCTGTGGGCGGAGCTTAAGACCAGTCCCCCGGAACCGCTCGCGCTTGAGTCCGCAGCTGCTCGGTAGATCGTCGGGTATGGGTAAACGTAATGAGGGACCAGGGTTCCAGTTGAGGAAGTGAGATGATAACATAATAGTGTCTCAACAAGATAATTTCCCCGTTTGCTCTTTCACTGGACTGCCATGCCGCCACAGCGAGTGTTCACCCTGCCGAGGCAACAATCCCTGCTGCTGCCTGCGGTCATCAACCCGTTTGTTCAAGACACCACACTCACCAAAGCTGCTATAATCAAAGTGAGTATGTCCTCTGGGTGCAGTGGTCATGTACAGGCAGGCTTTTAAGGGATGATGTTTATGGTCATTGCATTGAGCAGCACGGCTCTCACGCAGACAGAGCTAGACCTGATTTCAGATTACACACACAGGCTGCTGCTGTGAAACCACGGCCTGTAATCTCCTGCAGCGAGGCTTTGACAATCGGCTTGCACAGCCTCGTTATGTGCAACCAAACAATGAGACCTGTTGTGGTCTTTCTAGAAAGCCTCTCGGTGATGTGGATTTCCAAAGTCGTGCATATTTCTGCTCTGAGGAGCTTCAACAGCAAAGGGTGTAGTTTACTCTGACAGCAGACTTCCCTTTGTGGCAAAGGCCTGTTTCTGATGTTGTGTCTGTGTTTATGTGTGTGTGTGCCCCCTCTCCATGCAGTGCGTCCTACTGGGAATTTTTCTGGTCCCTATTCGAGCAATCCTCCTGTCTCTGGTTCTCATGGTGACATGGCCAGTGTCAGTTATCATAACCTTCAAGTACCCTCTGAAAGGAGCAGTGGAGCCAATGACAGGGTGGAGACGGTAATTACACAAACACTATCATACTGCAACACAGCTCACCTAACGGAAACCAGATCCCAAACAAAGTTTACAGTGACATTCTTTTACATGTGTTCACCTTTCCAAAGCATATTTCAAACATAAATTCACAGCCTATAAACAAATATATGGAGGAAGGGACACAGTAAAACAGAACAAAGGTATGAAGCCTTTCTCTTTTTAACAACAGAGTCAAACAGAAGAAGAAGCAGTTTCCTGGTTCTTCAAACTGGGCAGCTGGACAAAACAAAGACAGCATATCCTCAAAATAATAGTTCCTGACATGACTTGAAGAATGTGCAGAGGCTTGCACTGCTGCTAAATCATCTTTCTGTTGATCATATCTGCACCGCACCCATTACATAAGCCTAATTCTCTGAAAAAGGAAGGGTTGCAGCTCTAATAAAAGGAAATATAATAAGATTTATGACTTACAAATGGGCAAACCAATTTTTTCATCCTCTTGTTCATCTTCATTTTGATAGAACTGAATAAAAGTTATGCAAGTAGACACTGTGTGTACTCTCAATTTAGTGTATGGATTGAAATTTGAAATGCAGAGAATCTACTTGTTGCACCAGACAGATTGCTGCATTTAAACTGAACAGTTTTGTAAATGCTAGCAGCTGCAAAAAACAAAAAAGATTTTCAGATTACTCTTGAGCTCATTCTGTTCTCATTCTGTTTTTATGACTAAATATGGCGAAGTTGAAAATAAAGAGAAAAGCTAAACTGTAAAAGTGTTTTAAGTTCACCTGTTCACAGATTTGATGTAAACAGACCCAGTTGTTTTTAACAAAGACTAAATAGACGACCAAAGAGTAGAACTTTCCTGTATAAATGAGCAGCTGTTAAAGAGTTTGTAATGTTTCAAAAGGGGGCATTCAGATCTTCAAATGTATCTCTTTGTTGCTTTACTCTTACAGTGACATCTCCATGTTCAGTCTATACTTTGACTTCCTGTTTTTTTCTTGATGAATGAGGAAGTAATTGGTAAAGGATAGCTTGTTTGCAGCTTTAAGGAGGCTGGAAATGGTGAGCAAATGGTGCAACTCTTCCTGTTACTAGAACACTTCACTTCTGCCACTCAAATGAAAAAAAAGCCCTGGATGTGAAGAAATTCCAATAATGCATTTCAGATTTCGTTCAGAGCTTTCACTAGTTTTGAAGAACAGCTTTTTAGCTTCACGTATATCCTTCTGTTCAAAGAGATGAACTTTTATTAATCAGAACTCTAACCCTCTGGTTTCTACAGGTTCATGTGTAGGAGAGTGATGGCTGCCTTGGGGAGGGCTTACTACTTCTGCATGGGTTTTAGAGTGGTGGTCAAGGGGAAGCAGGTCAGCAGTAGTGAGGCCCCCATCCTGGCAGTGGCTCCTCACTCCACCTTTTTTGATGGGATAGTGTGTATTGTTGCTGGCCTGCCCTCGACCGTCTCTCGTGTGGAGAACTTGGCTACACCCATCTTTGGCAGTAAGACTTTTTCCGTTTGTTTGTTGGGTCAGTTTGGGGTTATATGTCAAGGTCTGTTTTTCTGTGTGTGTACACTTGTGAAAACACATTTAGTTGTGAAATTCATTTTTTGTTGAGTCTCTTTTTGATACCCTCACATGGCTTATTAGATGACTTTAGATGACTGTTATTAAACCTAAGCAACTGATAAATACCAGTTCGAAGAAAATATGAAGTCAAAGTATTTTCTCTCTCAGGCCAACTGATAAAGAGTGTTTTTTCCCCTCTCGGCAGGATTTGTGCGTTGTCTTCAGCCAGTTCTTGTGTCCAGAAAAGACCCGGACTCCAGGAAGAACACAATCCAAGAGATTGACAGCAGAGCAAAGTCCGGGGGCAACTGGCCACAGGTGTGTCAAAACACTCCAGTAGCCCTCTCTCTATCTCGAGATGCTAGCTTGTTTTCACTGTTCCCCTCAAAGCTGATAAAGGAAACCGTGAACAAAGTTTCTTGCCCACCACTATCAGACTTTTCACTATTATCATGTTGTAGGCATCAGAAGCACAACACTGCCTTGTTGATGCAAAAGTTATGCAGCGTGTAAATTTTACAGCATTTACCAACAAGACTTTGCTCCTCAGGTCCTGATATTTCCAGAAGGAACATGTACGAATCGTTCCTGTCTCATCACTTTTAAACAAGGTGAGATACAAAGCAGGCTGAAATAGAATGTAGTCTTCTGATGTGCATCCAAAGTGGAAACTGTGATAAATTTTTTGTTTGTTTGTTCCTTCAGGTGCCTTTATCCCAGGTGTCCCTGTGCAGCCTGTGCTTATGAGGTATCCCAACAAACTGGTAAGTGTCCATGGTTGTAATACAGCTTTAATACATTTTACTGTACTTCTTAAAATCAGGAGTCATCCTTAGAGAATAAACTGCACACTAAGAAAAATAATCTGTTTAAGGTGTAGGTAGACACACCTTTGTTAATGTAAAATTCAGGTCTATACATTCAATTTCCCCTCTAGGACACAGTGTCTTGGACTTGGCAAGGCTTCAGCTCGTAAGTATGCGTTTATTTGTCCTTTATACTGACAGAGACCATTACCATCAGACTTGCTCACCATCAGTGAAACATGAGACACCTGCTACCTCTTTTACTTTGATCATGAAAAAGGATTGAAGCAGAAAACCGCAGCATACTACTTGATATTAATTTAAACTGTTGGATCAATATATGGAACTGATTGTTCTGCATGTGTTTTGTGTAGGAGGACACTGCTGCTTCTGACTCTGAGCCAGCTGTACACCACCGTAGAGATAGAGGTAAGTGAAACCATTAATGTAATAATCGAAGAATAACGAAGAAACTGAAAGCTGTTTGTTTCTTTTTGATAATTTTCACTTTATTTCTAATGATTATAAAATATTGCTTTCAATTTTTTATACTTATTCTCTTAACTTGAAATTATTATTTCCACTTCAATTGAAGTAAGTGTTATTCTGACAAAAAAATATAATCCCTTTGTGTCCTCTTTTCATCTGTTTTTTTTTTTCATTTTGTTCTTTCAGTTCTTACCGCCACATATCCCCACAGAGGAGGAGAAGAAAACTGCTGCTCTGTTTGCAAGTAGAGTGCGAGACACCATGGCCCGGTAAGTGTTAATCAAACTCTCAGATAGGGCTGGGCAATACATCAATTAAATTGATTAATTCAAATTATTTTCATCAGAAGATTTAAAGAATTAAAAGTCAAGATTTTTTTCTTGCCTTAGTCCAACTGTAAGTTGTTGCAATGTTAGAATAGATGTACAGTTTTCATGAGAGTAGGCCCCATTAGGTTTTGCTCAAAGACTTTTAAAGGCTTTTATTTGTTTTTTTTTTTTAGATGAGATTAAATATTAATCAGAGAGTTTCATGTTAATATACTGTGAAAATACTCAGCCTTGAGTGTTTAAGTCAAACCTGCCTGTTTGAACCACATAATCAACATTTTATGACACACACTTTAACTCTAAGAGGGAAATTCTGTTTTGTTTGGGAAAATACTTTGACAACATAGAGACGAAACTTGATTCATGTCATTTTTATATCACTGGGAGTTTTTTTTTCTTTCTTTTTTTTTGAGAGGGGGAAAATATCTGTTAAAATCATAAATTGGGTGTTGTGGGAAAAAAATAAGGGATTTCATTTTAAGACCATATTGTCCAGCCCTACTCTCAGGTGCATTTATCAAAGGCATTATTGCGCAAATATAGCAAGATCGAGGAAAAGAAAAGCAAAGTACTAATGTTTCTTTAAGACATAAATATCACATAGGGAGTTAGTAAATGAAAAACCTACATAGGCCACTAGTTAGTATTGTTTTGTTTTGTTTTTTACTTAAACTAAAGGAACTTTTTCTGTAGTTTGTTTTTTGCATTCATCTGAGCTGTTGAATATTTGCATTTCCTCCTGACCCTTTTTTTGTCCAGCTCTATACACCCCTCATAAGCAAATCAACAGTGCACTGTTTATTCAAATTGTCTGCTTTCAGGGCTTTGGGTGTTCCAGTAACAGATCACACTTATGAAGACTGCCGCCTGATGATTTCAGCTGGTGAGCTAACCCTGCCCATGGAGGCCGGCCTGGTGGAGTTCACCAAAATTAGCCGTAAACTCAAGTAAGCACATTTCACTTAGTCACTACATGACAATGCTAAACGTGAGCCCGATAGGTGAAATAACCATGAATCCTTGTGCCCTGCTCCCTCAGTTTGAAGTGGGACAATGTGAGGAAGGAGCTGGAGAGCTTTGCAGGCATGGCCAGCTCTTGTAATGGAGGAAGAATCACTATCCAGGAGTTTGCCAGATTCCTAAAGCTTCCTGTCAGCCCAGCTCTGGAGGAGCTCTTTGCACTATTTGACAGAGTGAGACACTTATTTAAAATATTTACATTACACTTAAACACAACAACTTCATCCACTGAATAGGAGCATCATGAATGACAGATAATCACAAGAGTTTATTTGGCTCAGTTTCAACAATTCAATTAATAATTCTTAAAGTTGTGTGATTAATAGCACATCATGTTCAGATTTGTTTCAGCTCCTTCTCTGTTATGTGATCCGGAGGTTTGTGTTAGAGGAGAGGACTGAAAGCATACAGCAGCCTGAAACATCCAGTTCAGAGAGTAATCTTTCTTCTTCTGAAGATGTAGGGCACATCTCAGATTTCTAGCAGTAAAGAATTGTCATTAGTATAAATCTTTTTCTTTCTTCATATACTTTAAGACACCACACTTCATATAGTCTATACACACTATCAGATAAAGTATTCTGTCTCATGATGCTGTGCATTAACCGTCTCGCCTGTTTCAATGGCTGCCCTTTTGACCCTGTCCAGAACGGAGATGGCACTATAGACTTCAGAGAGTATGTCATCGGTGTGAACATCTTGTGCCGACCAGCAAACACTGAGGACGTTCTTCAGATGGCTTTTAAGGTATGAGCAAGATGTTCTGACACTGTTTGGCTTCTGTTATGACTTGAACACTGAATGCAAATAGAAGAGAGAAAAAAAAACACATTTCAAAGTGAAAATGTCTAAAATCTTGTCGGCACTTTGAGAAGCTTTCAAATTGATAATATGTATCAGGCGGTGTTTTGTATTCATGACTCATTGCATTTTAATTGAAAAATAATAAATCACAATGAAAATAAGCGGTTTGCAATAAAACCCCCACTAAACCAAAGCTAAACAACCCAGCCTGCATTGCAGACAGACAGCAGCGGTGCTGTAGGAGGAACAGAGCCAGCCTTCAGAGGGACATGGATAATGTCAAGTTAACAATATGTGTCTGTTGAGGAAAACATGGAGTCATTTTGCCGGCCATAAGGGCAAATGTGATTTTAGACAAACAGTGCTTTTTTTTTTTATTTAATGTCTCAAAATAAGCTTTTTAAGTTTGTAAAGAATTTCTTTAAGCACTAAAGCTTAAAGAAATTCTTCCCTTTTTATATAAGCTGTGTTTTGTCTAAGCACACACACACGTATATCAGTGAGTGAACTCTACATGTTCCTGTTTGTGTGCTCTCTCATGCAGCTGTTTGATACAGATGAGGATGAGAAAATCACTCGAGAGGAGTTTACTGCCCTGCTTCGCTCAGCTCTGGGTGTGTCAGATCTAAACATGACCAAGCTTTTCAAGGAGATCGATGCAGACGGCTCTGGTTTCATCACCTTCAGTGAGTACAAATGTCAAATACCAAGAAACTGCAAATTTGGGCATTTTTTTCACCAGCAAAAAAAAAAAAAAATTACCTCCCTTCACTTCAGCTAGAGTTCAGCTACAAGATTTATTTGTTCTTGTTTGTGTTTCTAGATGAATTTCAAGCCTTTGCCACAACACATCCAGAGTACGCCAAGCTCTTCACAACGTACCTAGAGCTTCAGAGATACCAAGCAATCCAGGAGGCCTGTCCAGGTGATCTCCAGTTGTCTGGTCAGGCTAGTTCAAGTGAAAACCAGGACGACAGCAGCACCTCTGACAAAAAGGATGACTGAGAGATCTCTCCGACTTCAATGAGAAACAGACCTCTGAATTCACTGCACTGAGAAGGAAAATGCAACCATGTCACATGCCCTCCTACAACTTTTAGACAAATGAAGTCACTTTCTTCAGAGGAGCCATACTAAAGATCATGAGCTTGTCTTTTTATAGAAGGTTTTTAGAGTGCTACCATTCAATGTTAGTGCCTTATAGAGATTTTAAAGAATATCTTCCCCAAGCTACTGCACAAAAGATGATTTTTTTAAATCCTGAAATCCTTTTGATTGTGTTTGTCCACAAAAAGAAAGTAGATGAAAAGCTAGTCATATGATGAATATATATCAGAACTCACATCAGTGTTTTAACTGTACAAACCCTGGAATATTTAGAGCTCAAATATTAGTGACAGTGTTTTATGATGTACTTTAATATTTTATCCACATCATTGTAAACTGCATCACCGTGTGTCTGCCTTGGATCCATTGTTTTCTGTGCCCTGAGTCTACCCTTGCTCTGACTGGGATGAACATAGCTTTGTGTTTCTCTCTCTTGTCTTTGTAGTCTTCTGTATGTGAGTGAAAAAAATTGCCAAACCAACACCTTTTTAAATATAAACAAACAGTCCTTGTGCTTCTGTATTGCAGTTAATTAGTGTACAGCAAGCTTTATTAAGATCTTTCCTATCTGACGACCCACAGATGTTCTGTATCAAACTCTGTCTATGAAGAGCATACGTGCTGCGCATTACACTTTTTCCAGCGCTCAGGGACTCAGACCTTGTAAGACGGCTGTATAATTAGCCAGAGGTTTGCTTTGCATGTGTATCTATTTGCATTTCTACTGAAGACTGTTGTTGCTGAGACAGCAACACGTCTGCACAGTTTTAAGTTTACTAAAGCAAATGAACCACAGAAATTAGGGCAATTTGTGAGCAAAAAGCCAACAGTGCTGCTTCAGTATATTCCAGCGGGGTATGCTTTCAGACTAACAAGAGGCACTGTTATTACTTTGCCATGTGCATTGCAATTATGTGATATTTCTTTTTTTTCTTCTTTTTTTTGTTAACACTGCAAAAATTTGCTTTGTAAAATAAAACAAGAATACAAATTTCACTCTGTGCTGTCTTAATAGATTCACCAGAATGCAAATTAGAAGCAACTTTCATGGATGTTTTGTACAATGAGGCCACTGGTTGTAACTGTGATTCCCTGCCGCCCCACAAGAGGGCAGCAGTTGCCTTTTACATTTCAACTGAGTGAGTGTGAGTTCATCTTACTTGTTAATAACAAATGAATTTTAAACCTTTTGTCATGTTGGCTTCTTATTTACAGTAAATACAGAGTCATACAGCAATAAGAGCCAATGGTTATGGACTACACGCAGGCCTCGCATTACAGTAGGATTCTACATCTGAAGGTTGAACCCTTCTACTCACCGTAGAATAACATGCTTAACTCATCAATTCTGCCAAATATAAATAAAAAATTCAAAATGTGAACTCAAAAATTTAAACTTTGAACCACATATGAACAATTCCTGTTGTTTTAATACTTTCAGAACAGACTAAAGAAACTTGTTTTGAACTAAGCACAGAAAGTCTTAAAATATGGTGTGTTATAATTGCTCTATGAAAAATTGAGAGTTCCCTTTTCATTAGTCAGACTTTGTGAATGATCCAGATAACAGAGGACTTTTGGGGTGAATAACTTTCATTGTTACTTGAAACAGATTACAAAATGTGAATGTCTTTGTTCTTACTTTCTCTTCTTCTCTGAATCTAAGTTTTGTCAACCTTTAGACAATTGAAGAAGCATAATCTTTTCTAGAAATAGCTTGGGTAGATGTGCTCAAACACTAACACACACACACACACACACACACACACACACACACACACACACACACACACACACACACACACACACACACACACACACACACACAGAATAACTGGCTCCTTAAACAGACTGAAATGAATGACTGAGAGCAGGTTGCTTCATTAAATGTCTGCTGTTAGACAAACTGTGATTACCAGCTGTTATTTCCACCTTCAATTTGTTTTAACCTTTTCAAACGTGCAGAGGCTCATTTCATTTTAATCAAAATTGATGAGATGGCATGAAATCAATTAAATCACATTGTTTCCATGCTTGCAGTGTGACTCCATCCCCATCCACAGCCTTGACTCTCCTCTCTGGTCCCACACCACTGCGTCCTCCCTCTATACTCAGCATGGCTGTTGTATATTGCTGTATCCATTTCAGGGCCGCCTGAGGGCTGATCCTGTCGCAGTAGATTGCGGGAGATACGTGCTGCTAATCGAATTTTGTCTCCTCGGGACCCGAGTGAGTGAGCAGCCTGTGTTTGTGGACCTTGAGCTGGACACAGGCTTCGTATGGATGAGGGGCTCACCGTGCCAGGCTGGAAGGAAAGGTCAGAAGTGACAGGCCTTGTTTTTAAATTAACCTGACACACAGACTGCCTCAGTTTAACCAGAAGATGGGCTTTCTCAGGCAAAACAAGGATGAGTGGCCGGCTCCCACTCCACCTGTCAGCCGGGTTGATCACAGAACTTTTAGGGTGCTTCACCTATTGCACAGTAATGCTGCTTGAGTTAACTTCAGTTAATTCTGTCCCCCTTGAAGTTATAAAACTATTTATAAAGCAGAAATATATCATGGTGGAAATGCTAACTTAAAACAAATAACAGATTGTAATGGTTCAACAAAAGTGAACAGAAATAGTTTATTTATTTATTTAGCCATATTTCATAAATGTTATACAAGAGGAAGATTCAGTGCTATTTTGGCTCAATGCACCTATAGAAGAGATTTTCCTGCTTAAAACAACAGGATACCTGGGTGTGTATACACTCTGGTGACCCCTCCTTTGTCCCTCATGATGAAAATGGATGTATGGTCTAAACATTTAGAGCAGCATGAGTTCAGATTAGCCTATAGGTTAGAGAAGAGCTGGAAGAATGACTGTAAACACAAACTATAACAGTGAATTTATAAGCCTCTTGTGCTTACACTGACCAAAATGTTCAGACTTCATCACACAAGTTTCCCTTCAAACATATTTTTGTTAAAGTTGAAGTCCACTTTGATTTGAAAAATGCTTGGCAGCTTAGTTTCATGAAGAACCTTCTGTTTTGTCTGCTTCAGAGAGCAGATATGGCTTCTGTCCAGCTGCATTGTGTAAAATGATAACTCAGCTGTGAAATAGATGCAAGCAGTGTGGAGTTTTACACATTCATGATCACACACCTACAAAAGAACAGATCTTGCACTACCCTTGACTCCTGCTGGCTTGAGCCTGGAAAGCTGTCTCCTCCAGCTCCTCAGGGAGTTCCTCCAAACCTCATTGTTGTGTTTCCTTATCGCACCAGATGACACCTTGTTGATTTTTCTCTGCTATTATTCTCTCAGGAAAGTGATTGTTCTTCGTTTCCTGCGTGATGGTTTACAGAAACGGTTAAGGTCCTGGTGAGGGCAACATTTTAGGGAACCATATAAACCAACAGCAGTCCAATGCCGGTGTGTGCGCCACAGGTTTGTTTCCTTCTTCTGTATTTTGGGTGTTTCACATCTCTGCGTTTGATTCGATTCCAGGGAGGGTTTTTGAATGACTGGCAACAACTGTCCTGTGAAACATTCAAGGACAGGTCAGAGTATGGATGTGAAAGACAAACTATTTGTCCCTGTGTGTGGAATTTTTTTTCTTCATATTTTTAAAACAAAACTCAGCTCACTTCCTTTAGACTGGGAGCAGAAAAATCAAAGCCACTGTAACTCATGCTTCTCTTTTCTGTATTTCTTTTTTCATTTCTTCTATCTTAGAAGAAAAAATGTCATTTTTGGATTAAAAATGCCTCTCCTGTGAGGAGCCAATTAAGTCTATCTCCAATATTTAGCCCAGATCTTACTCTGAGACTTTTTAATCCATCAAAAAGTTCAAACAGAAATCACAACAATCCCTCCTGCTGTCAACACTCCCTTTTTGTACCCCCTAATCACTACCCACCATTCAAACTCCACTTCTCCGTGCCCCCTATTGTGTTCCTCATTCACTGGTAGCTCTGGAATTGAAAGGGTGTGACCAGCTACAAGATAAAGTCTTTGATATAAAGATGAAGGAGACTGCAAATATAACTGGTTATTATTGTAAGCAGTTTGAGGACAATGGCATCGCGTTCTTACAGGTTTATTCTGGAGATCAGTTGTTGGCTAAATCACGAGATGCGGAGCTGCGGAGGAGCTAATTTTACAGGCCTGAACTTTCTGCTGATACACTACATTTCCCAGATGTGCTGTGAAAATATAAAGCGTTCTCTACTGCAGGGTTGAGCCACAGTGCTATTTCTGCTCACTGAATGTAGACAACATGTAGGTAATAAGACTTAACATTGCTGAAGGGTTTAAATCTTTGCAGATACTTGTAAAGCTCAGAGAGCAAGCTTAATGACACTCCTCCTTTTGTGAGGCTGAGAGAGATTTAAACTTTTAATGGGGAGCAGAACATAAAAAGACAGGCTCACACTGTGACCTGATTAGAATGCCGCCAATGACCTGCAGTTTAAAGTCAAAGAAATTACAGAAACGGGCTATTTTTTATTTCTTAGAAAAGATTTAGAACTGTCACTTATTTAATAGAGAGCATGTTTAAATCTTTGTAAACCTGGGTCACACGTTTGCAGTTTAATCCACAAAGCATCAGTTGTATCGTAAAGCATGCAATAAAGGCACTTGTTATGATGTAGGGTTGACACTAATGGCAGCGTTAGACGGCTTTACTCAGATGGAAACTGTGAGGTCACACAAACACATGGAGAAGGTGGGTGAAAGGTTGTGATACTGTGTGCACATGGAGGATTACTGTTTTTACTGGTGGTGTAAGTAAGTGGTGCGTGTCTGAAAAAATTAGAGAGAGAAAAGAGAGATCTAAGATCTTTGCTGTGACCACAACCAAATGCACGGGTTAAATCAAGAGGGTCAGACTGTGACTGCTGAGTCGTGTTTCATTAGCTTCTAATGTTAAGGTCACCGTCAGAGTGCCTGGACACTGAGAAGGAAAGAGAGGTCTCAAGAAATGTTTGCAGGCAGCAGAATGATTGAGGTTAAAGGTGGAGAGTGATATCAGTTTGCCTCAAGCATACTTCTACATCTTAAAAAGGAAAAATAAGAATAAAACGATGGATTCAGGATCAATTCAGAATGGTTATTCTCTTTCATAAAATATTACCTACCATATTCACCTGTTTCATCTCTCCTGAGGCCTCTCGATAGTTACTTTTAATGCAGCTATGCTATAATACACCAGTACACTCTCAGTCATACACGATCATGATGTCAACACAACACTTGGCCATTCTTGGCTACAGATACCTGAAAATACAAAGTGCAAAAGAATAGAAGTCACTCCAGAGAGAATAAGAGTAATAACACATTATCCTTTCTTTTTACCTGTTCCTTTGCTTTACCATCACTGCAGTTATTCAATCATCAGAGACAAAATGCCCAAAACCAGCCCTATTAGGCTTTTATAAAACAAGCTCTGTGGAGCAAAGAGGACATTCATTGACTCTAATGGGATGAACTGATCAACCATATCTAATAGAAATCATTGCCACTGGCAAAAACCGCTATACAATTGAATTACAAATAGAACACAATGCTTTTATGGCTTCTTAGAAAACTGTAATTCAATCTGTTTGGTACAGAGAAGAAACAGATAAAGTCTACCATCAAACATTAAAAAGTTTTGTTGTCTGTGAGATCAGAATTCTACTATAAAGCTTAAGGTAGCTCATATGCTGACTGAATCAACAGTCGCTCTGGGAAGTAAGACACAAAATCAAGAAGACACAAAATCAAGATGTGTAAACCACTCCTGAAAAAGAAAAAAAAAAACATGTCCATGGCTTTTCACGTGAAAGTTGTCACACGGAATATGAAATTCTATATTAAATTTGAAGAAAAAGTAAGAAATCTTTACATTCTGCTCATACATCAGTCATCTGAAAGAACTTACACATCCAGACGTTTTTTTTTTTTTTTTTTTTTTCTTCTTTTTTTTTATCTGACAAGTCAAATGCTCTCAAGCTTATGGGAACCTGAGCTCAGCAAAAATAAATAAATATAAAATAAGGAAAGATAAACCCATCATGCCGAGTTGACATCAAACTGGAGAGAAAGTGTTCAATTATAAAATATCACGTGGAAGAGAGAGAGGAAACCGATTTAAGCGCTCGCATTTTTTATCGTTTGTGCTGAAGAAGGCGAGTCTTATAGTTCTTTCAGAATGGGCAGTCTCCCCCCAGATGCATCTGGACAACAGCAGCATCGGGTCATGGCGAGTTGTCCGTAGCTGTACCAAGTACGGAGGGCAAGTCTTTGAGTCGCTGACCTGAACATTTCTTTTGTAGCGGTGTTATATTTAAATAGCCATTACTCTTCTCATTGTTTGCGAATTGTTTAAGTTAACTGAGTAGACGGTCTAGCACACGGCGCGCTCAGTGCGCGCAGTGACGCAGAGGGAAAGCGTCTTTTACTTTGATGCCTGCTCCTGCTGTGCATCTAACAACTGTCTTCTCTTACAGCTGTGCTGGTAATGGTAGCAAACAGACATTATGTCTGCATTTTATAGGATGAATAATGTCACCCATTCCCCCTGGCAGTCGTAACCTGTATTTCTCGCTGTGCGTAACTGAACTGAAACTTTACGCACAAACACCAAACCTCTCCAAATTGTGTTTCTTCTCCCTCCTCTCCAGCCCATGTATGCGGAGGTGCCAGCTGTAGTTTCGGTGGAGAACACTCGCTTGTCCGGTTTTTGTCCGCGGGATTGGCGTCCTTATCCAAGCGTGCCGACTCAGACCAGCAGCTCCACCAGAACCCGCAGGGGGCCGTGAGAGCACCGGGCCAGCGTGGGCTTAGTATACACCACAGAGAAGATGAATATCCAGGTTCTGCCAGAACACAAGCTCTCGTCGGTGGCCCCACTGAAACAGTGCAATGTGGAGAAAAAGGAGGTAGAACTGATACTGGTAAAGGACCAGAATGGCGTTCAGTACACCAGTTCCTCCATCATTCCAGCTCCCGGCCACCATGGAGGTCCGCCTGGATCCGACGACGGACGAGAAACGTGGGGCAAGAAAATTGACTTTCTCCTGTCAGTGATTGGCTTTGCAGTGGACCTTGCCAATGTTTGGAGATTCCCTTACTTGTGCTACAAAAATGGAGGGGGTGAGTAAAAACTATAACTTCTGTGATGCAAGTAAAGAATAGATGCTTAAGAATATAGAAGCCCATTAGGCTGTCTCAGAGGGCGCCATGGGCAGATTTGAATACATACACAAGATGTCACATGGCTGAGGATATTAAAAGGTGCACCACAACGAAACTCAAGTTTATCATTAGTTTGTTTGATTTATGTACTAAGTATCTTTCAGTGAAGGGTTTGGATTCTACAAACACTCCAGAACTAATATTGCAGATAACATTTAGGTGTGAATAAAGAAATTCAGCACTTCACTCTTCTCCCATGTATATTAATGAGAAAGTGCATTTCATTCAGTGACAACTTCATTTCTATCAGGCATGTTCAAGAAAATGTTAACTGTGGGTAGTTTAAGCGGCGTACATGCTCAATAACTCAGCAGTCTACAAAATAATCACAACTGAGTGTGCAGAGGAGAGCTTGTCCACTCACTTATATCAAGTATTTCACAATATGGACATTTTTTTCTCTTTCAAATAATTAAAAGAATAGAGAAACCTTCGAAATGACCATTGTCATTAACACTTTTCAAAATTTAATTTTTAAATAGTGCAGAAACTTTGATAAAGGCATGCACATGTGAATCTCCACTTAAGTTCTAAAACTGTCCAACAATGTTCTTTTCAGTGGATTCATGATTCGTTCCACCATTGAAAATCAAAGATAATCATCTTTCACTTGTCCGAGAGTTACTGGGGATTGTGTGCCGAGTCCTTCAGTAAAGAAACATAAAGCTCCAGTCTTTCAGTGCCTGAGCCCAGGTTTAAACAAGACTATGAGAACATGTGTAAAACCTGAACTGTTTTCTAAACACTGCGGCTACAGTCAGGTTTTGAAAAAAAAAAAAGGATTGCTTGAAATGCAGCAATGTTTTTAACTTCAACTCGCATGACAACACAGTGCTCACTGGAAGGTGTGCTCTATCGTGCGTGTGCCTATGAGACCATTCACGTGCTGAAAATCAACATGTTGTGCTCAGTCGGGGCCACAAAGGGTCAACTCCACCAGCCTGTCAATCATAATGGCCCCAAGCAAAATGTATTCATTACTTTAGATAATGTGTCATTTGTGATGGACAGTGTCAAGAACAATTGAATTATGAAGAGTCGTTTCCTTGTTGGTGTGTATGTGTGGGATAGGCACAGCTTGAAAATAGCTGCAAGCGTTCCTGCTCGTATGTCATAGAGTTGTTTGTCCAACAATGTCAAGGCCCCCTACAAACACTTTCTTTTCCTCTACTCCTCCTCTTAATTTGGTATTTTGTTTGGTCTGGCACTCATTTCCATACCGAGCAGCTGTCCTGCAATAGCCTTTACTGTAGGCAAAATCCATGAGTCACAAGCAGGGAGTAAAATGCAATAATGGTCTTTTAAAAAATGCATGAAATCTGCTTATCCTTCACACAGGTGCCTTTTTGATCCCCTACATTCTGTTCTTGGTCATTGCGGGGATGCCATTGTTCTACATGGAACTTGCCTTGGGCCAGTACAACAGGGAAGGGGCAGCTACAGTGTGGAAAATATGCCCTGTTTTTAAAGGTGAGCTCAAATACACCCTCTTTGGAAGTCTTTTTATTTCAGCTTCTCTTTAACCTCTTAAACTGTGCTACTAACTGCTCTGTCATGCTCTTTTCAGCTTCATTTCAGTTCCTTGCCCTTTTGTTTCTTGTCCTTTCCCCTCTCAGAAGTTCACAAGTGTCACTTATAACTAATCTCTCTGTCACATCGCCTCTCTCTGTTCACCTCTTGTATCTTTTGATCCCTTGCACTGTCAGCCTTTTACCCTCTCTGTGTTTCAGCAAATGTAGATTTCAAAACAAGAAAACCAGGCTCATGTCCGTAGCATGCTGTGGAGCACAGTTTGAGGTCATCTAACTGCACGTCAATCGGTCAAACTAGAAAAACAACAGAAAAATCTCTTATAAAAATGGACCAAATAAGTGCTATTTTGGAGAAAACTTTTAGGCACTGTAAAAACTGGACTGACAGATTGACGCTGTGTTAACTTGTTAAAATCCAGCTTTCACTGGAGTTTGATTCCTCTTGGAATTTGCCATGAAGCTAAAACTTGCATAAAGCTTTTGCCTCCTTGTGCAGATAAGCAAGACAGCAAGATCAGACATGTATCTTGTTTGCGTATCTCAACATAACACCTTTACTTTCTAACATATCACTTTGTGTCTGTTTCAAATACTGTCGAATCAGTGCTTCTGCTTGCACTGTTCAACTGACACCTGTTGGCTGCTTTCATTGGCCTCACTGATGAAAAGGGTTTGCGTTTCTGCTTGCCTAGGATGAGTGGATGATGGGTTTAAGACTTCTCTGCTATCACACAAAGTCTTCACATTCCACTGAAAGCAAAAAAAACGCTCACCTTCATTTGGGAATAAACACATAAAATGATGAAGAGTCAGCACTGGGGCCGAGTGAACATACTTATCTCTGTATTAGTGGATATCAACATTACTGTTTGTCCAAACCTCAGTGTTGATGGAGAGAAATGCTTTCCTATGATCAAGATAATGAAAACATATCTTGTTCTGGTATATACAAACAGCTAACAACAGAAGAGTAGCTTTGAGATGAGACATCTGTTGATTTCATTAATATTATTGCTCCAAACATGAAATCCTGAACCTATTGAAAATCAACACTTTCGCAGAGGAATGTGTATAAAAAGTATGAGCAACAGGCTGACATCCCTCTACAAAACAGAAGCAAAACTAACCCCACTCTTCAGCACAGTGAGAGATTAAACCACTATCCCAACTAGAACGGCAACAATTAATCAAATAATGGATTATTAATTGAGTACTAAATAAATCGTCAACTGTTTTGATAAGCAATTAATCGGTGATTATTTAAGAAAAAGAAGTCCAAATTCTCTAATTTCAGCTTTACAAACGTGAATATTTTCCGATTTCTTTGCTTCTCTACGACAGTCCTGAATATTTTTGGTTCGCAAAACAAGACATTTGATGATGTCATCTTGGACTACAAGAAACACTGACATTTTTCACCATTTTCTGACATTTTAGGACCAAACAACGACTCCTAATTCCATCTTTTCTCACTGACTACTCTGTGTCCATTAGGTGTCGGCTACACCGTGATCATCATAGCGCTGTATGTCGGCTTCTACTACAATGTAATCATTGCCTGGTCCCTGCACTACCTGTACTCCTCCATGACCAGAGAGCTGCCATGGCTCAAATGTGGCAACAGCTGGAACAGTCAGAACTGCACTGACCCTAAAGCTATCAACGGCTCCGTCCTTGGCAATGGAACATCTTACGCTAAGTACAAGATAACCCCAGCAGCAGAGTACTATGAGTGAGTACAATACAGATTACTTTATCAGGCAGTGACATGTGTTGATCATTGTATATACTGTTGGGTTATTGCAGGAAAAAATGGCAAAACTGTTCAAACAATAGCCTGGGGCTACCCTTGAGACACCAAAAGTGTACAATTGATTTCAAATCAACACTAAAATTGTACTCTGTTCCCGTACTGTTCCTTTTTGATATTACATTGAACTGTCATACTTATATTACTTCAACCTGGGAAAAAAAGATCTTTGAAAATGTGTCTTGACACTAAAAGTAAACCATATATACATGTTTATCAAATCAAATGTGTAAGAAAAACTTGTTGATAAACGGCTCTTTTGCCTTTTGGTCCAATCTTGATGACTGTGTTGACACGGCCTATTAAATAGAGGGTTACAAAATCAAAGTCAACCTCAAGCATCTACACGCAAAATCAATAACATAGATGCCCAGCCTTTTATTATTCTGCAGTGTTTTTCTGGTGCAATATTACAACTTGAATCTGCCAGTCGACTGTTATTGCTGCCCACCAAAATAAATTATCAATGGCAGTAAACTCTGACAGGCAAAAAACACCCCAAAAGAACTCTTGTGATGCGCAGTGCTTTCTACAGGCAACACCTCACCTAAGAAAAATGCCAACAAAGCGTGTAAACTGAGGGACTGTTTGTTTTAGTGTAAGAATTATGCAGGTGATTTGGCTGAAATGGTTGCTATAAAGTCAAAGCAATGACCCTGAACAAATTCAGCACCAAGAAACTTTGGTTTGAATCAAACCAACTTGAGTATTTCAAGTGCTTGCATTTTCCAGAAGGCTGTGATGGATCTTAGTTTAATGGAGGCTAGACCATTTAATCCAGCCCATATTAAGATTAATGTTTAAGTGCCTAAATGTAGTGCTTTAAATCACATAGACTGTAAGAAAAAAGGAAGATACTGAGTACAGTAATTTCTACCAAGAAATAATCTCCCCAAGTTTAACGTTAAGACGGCTAGTGTTTTCCTGGCTTCTGAAGACACTATAGCTCATAGGAAGTCTGTGAGGACACTTGGACAGAACTGTTAAAGAGTGATGCACAGCATTGAGCATACATCCAGACAAATAGTTTTGCTGAGGTAAAATTTCCCCTCCCACTCTGCTGGACTCTGCTGGGCTGCACTGACTTGTACCACATGTTTATTCCACCCCCAGATGGGTTTTAACTTCCAGGAACCCTCAAACTTGATATATATGAAAAGTTAGTGCATTGTTTGACTTAGCACAAGGAGGGCAGCATTCACATGAAAGCTCATGCTTTGTAAGTTACTTCCAACTTTTTAAGACGTGATGCAATTTCACCCAGGAGTGTTTGCACACCCATAAAAATCACAAAGCAGACAGGAAAACATAATTTTTATGTGTATGGACAAGCTGACAAGAATAATGTACATCAAGACTGATCTTACAATGGGTTAGGACTCTGTAGGAGACAATAAACCCTCCTGCTTACAGCTAGCTTTGAGCACAGGAATAATGCCAAGGCCCAGCATGTGAGAGTGAGGCCAACTGAGTCAACAACTCTTGCTCCACCTCTCACATCTAAAAACCCTCAAGATCCTACTGTTTTCTGCTATCAGGAGCCAGTTTTCAAAAAAACAGTCAAACTAACGGAAAGATAGAGAATTTAAAGGTGATTTGGTGTTTGCAAAGTAAGGGCCGGGCTGTTTAACCTGCATGCATAATGCAACATAAATGTGACTAATCAGCAATAATTATTTTATTGTATTATTTTATTTTATTTGTATTATTTATTTTATTTTTATTTTTATTATTTTATTGCAGTGCACATCAATCAACATTTTTGTAAACACATCAATGTAAAAATGCTGGAATTAGCATAATTCCAGCATCCGTCGTCTTAAGGAAGGTAAATACAAGAAGAAAAAAAAAAATCAATGACCGTGCAATTCAGAAAATACACACTGTTTTAACTTATGCAATTTATACACAGCATATCACTCAACAATATAGCTATCTAAAAGTAGAATACATGAAAACTCTCAGCAGCAAGCAACAGATGAAGAGACGTACATAATACATGATTACATGACTGGTTTGTTTTCAAACGATGTTTAACGTTCTTTTTAAATGTTAAATAGTTGTCACTATCTCTGATATGTTCTGGTGATCTGTTCCATGAATATGAACCACTAATAGATGCCACCTTCCGGCCAAACTCTGTTCTACGCCTCAGTATGTTGCAGGCTCCTCCTTTAATTAAGACTTATAAGATCACACATCTGCATGTGTTTCAAAAGAAGAAGTAAGTTCATTCAAAGAAGCAGCGGTTTTGTTCATAAGGGCCATATCTGCAATTACAATTGTTTACTCATGTGTTTCTCAAATTGTGGTACACCAGTGCCTCCTAGTGGTACACCTTGACAGTGAGCAATTTTTTTTTTTTCCATGGTCCATGAGTTTTTTTTTTTTTTTTTTTTTTTTTTTGGGGGGGGGGGGGTCCTTGGTCTCAAACAATTTGAGAAACACTGGTTTACTCGACCTCTTTCCTAATAGTATACTTTGTTAGCTTATGGATGACTTTGCATTTTCTTCTTGCATCTTCTACATCCAAACTTGAGAATACATCGTTTCATTATGGTATTATGAAAGTTGTTGCTAACATAGCAGAGCCAACAGAGGCTTATTTTTAACCAACGTACCCACAGCAACAAGTCCCAACATATTTGAATAGTGACTCACTCAAACTTTAAATTAAACATTCTGAGAATAATACTATGCATCTCTGGGTCTTCATACCAAAAAGTAACTGGGAGGACTGCAGAATTGACAGTTTTCCAGAAGATGATCATCGTCTACTTACACAATAAGGGCAAACCACAGATGGTCACAGCTGAAATGGCTGTGTGTTCACAAAGTGCTGTTTTAGAGCAAAAAGTGGAAAGTTGTCTGGAATTGGAAATGTGGTTGGAAAAGATTAGCTAAAGGCTGCTACCAAAATAACCTGGGTTTCAGTAACACCTCAGCAGTGCCAAAGGCTAACGGTCTCCATGCCAAATAAGCACTGTGTGTATAAATTAACATACTAATTAAATGGACATTTCAATCTTTTAGAAAACTTTTTTGATTCACATTTGGAAAAATACTTAGGATGTGAAATGCTGGATTTCTGGTGTTCAAAATGAAAACAAAACAGTCCAGAAGTACATAACTTGACATGCTGTGAATTTAGAAAATATTAAATTACCATGCCTTTGTTGCAGTTTGTCTGTTTTCAGTGAGTGCTGGTCGGATTAACAGATTCAGAGCAGATTTCTGTTGAAAACCTCAGACAAACTCTCTGAGTGACTGAACTAAAAAAACTGATCTGCAGGACCCAGCTACACAACATGAGAAGAATCAAGCTTTGAGATGCGAATATGCAACAACTTGAACACAAAAAAAGCCAAAGGGCTTAAATAGCCCCAACAGAGCTTAAAAATAGGTAGTTTAATAAAAAATATTCCTGATAAAACCATCCAACCACTTACAAACCAAAACTCGTCCAGCTTTTGTACATCGTAAGTAATTTAATAAACTTTGCTAGTCCTAAAGATTTATGATGTACATTACTGCAACTCAAAGAGACCAAGCTGATGCCGCACTCTCACATACAGGAATTCAACAATTATAGAATACTATAAAACTGCAAAATTTATCTATTTAAATTATTTGACACTGAAAAGAAGAGTGAAATGGATTCTGTCTGAAGAGCCAAAAGCATGGCTCTGCCAAAAAACTGACACATAAAAAAATATGGACATTATTCTATGATTGTGCAACTTCAAGGGATCAAAGACATCTTCCAGATGTTAAACTCAAACATTACACTGTCGTCAGTGTTTTCTCATTGCTGAGAGGTAATCAAATCATGAAGTGGTTGTGGCAGGCTTTCTAAGACATTTTCAGATTGAGTATGCTCAATCAGAAATGCTTTGATGGACGGAAAAACGGTTGGAAATCCATCACCTCCTTCACCTTTCCAACACAGTGAGTGTCACATCTGCACACTTTTGTAACTTCCTCAACAATCTGACATTCGTTTCCTCTCCAAGAAGAGATTGACAAAACGCAGATATTATTTTTTGTTTGTTTGTTTTTTAAAAAAAATCCTCATGTGACCTCAACAACACTGGATGTATTGCACAAGAGTCCATCTAGTATTTTTTAAGCATTTCTCCTACAAGAAAGTTTTTCATCCTGCCTTCAAATGTCAACCATAATAAAACAATAATGAAACACTTTACCTGCAAACACAGTATAATTTAAATATTCTGTGCATTGTCTAGCCTTTAAGAGCCATTAAAAAGGTCAAAAGTTAAGCTACAAAGTCTCAGTTCCATAAAATATCTTAACAAGGCTGTAAATATGTGATGTTTTTACACAAGAAAAGTCATAACAGCTTTATGCTGCGCAGTACACTTGAGTGTTTGAATGGAGTGTTTATTACCATTTCTAGGTAAAGTATAACATAACAAGAGAGACACTGGAAGGTGGGATTAAAACAGAGAGCCCAAACATTTTCCACCAAGTGCACACTTACATCATACTTAAATGGTTGACTTCCACAGTTTATTCTAACTAAACTGTAGATAAGAACTGTAACTGAAGCTCAAACAAGGAAAATATGAAGAGCTAGAAAACAACTCAGTGAACGTCTGGCGGAACCCACAACTGATTTAGTGTCAAGGGTAATTGGAACAATGCCTAACTAAGACGATTTCTTCATCGTTACTTGCTTGCATAAAGATTAATTAATAAATGCATAACAATAAATAACATTGATTGAAAAAATTCCATTCAATTTTATAAATTGAGTTGAAATTGGATAGGCCCCATTAGCTGTTTCTTGTAAACTGTGTCTTCACTCTTTTATTTCTTACCAATTTGAATGTTCTGTTTCAAGTTTTGAAGCAAACACAAAGACCTTGCATGCTACAGTGAGCCAGCCTTAAGTACACAGATAGCAGTAAATGTAACATTACATCTTAAAAAGCTTCATCACCAGCTTGCTGAGTGAAGATCAAACTAAATGTGTTCTGAGTAGAAGTTCAGGGCCAGAAGAACCTGAACTGATGTTATAGCAAGGATTTACTGGCACTGCACAGCACAATCATCACAATCAGATAAACAAGGAGGCCTTTGGGCATTACCACACATTACCAACACAGGGACTTCATGTCATGAGCATAGACTAAATTTCTCTCCAAACAAACTGATGTACTCACACTGTTATCTGCCTCCCAAAAGGCTGTATAGCTTTGAATTTATTATCAGCCAAAGATAAGTGATTGCTTAAGATGAGTTTCACAGATCCACCAGCCCCTGAGGATTGTGTTTCTGAACATATTTCAGTTTGCGTGTGTCTGGAGACTTTTGTGTGAGGCTGTTATGTAAGCAACCTGAGTATCAGATCAAATCCAGTTCCTCTGTTTATCAACCCCAACATCACATGCTGATTTAATAGACTTTTTTCTTGAGGAAAGTTTTGAAAAGGACACTGTAGATCATTACTGTTGTACTCCAGCAAAACACACCGTCTCTGTTATACACTGAATGTGTAGTAATGCTACAACTTCACTACAGATGTGAAACAAAGTTATGTAAGGGTATTAGGAAATGTAGAACAAAAGTGACACCAATAAATGACTCATAGCAATGTTATACAGTAGCAGCGAGGTTCATGTCTTTGTATATCAGTGTGTTTTAGAGAGATTAAAGGATAGACAAATACAGCATTGACTAGCTTGTGCTGCCCTCTGTTGGCTAAACATCAGTGCATGTTACATATGTAGAAATACTTAAATGGTGATGCAATGATCACAATTTGAGCAACAGGCAACAGCAATTTACACAAATATAGACTAAAAATATAACTGTATTGAATTTTATCAGAACTTTAGAAACTGTATCAGGCGGAAAAAGCTGGCGGAATAGAAATCTCCAACATGGTCACATTAACGCATAGGATTTTAAATGGTGCCAAAGATTCCAGTAGCCCAAGACAAGACTCATTAAAGAGACCTTCTATCAAAAGCTGATGTCTCCTGTCAGGATGATCTCAACACTATTCTGTTGTTGTAAAATACATGAAGGGTTTCTGTCCCTCCAAAGAGAGAAACTAGGTGCCTTGCCTTGCTTTGAGGGCTGTCTGTTGGTGCTGTCCATGACAGATCCTCTGTAATTAAGACTCCCAGTTATTTGAACCTGCTTACTCTCTCCAATTATCATCTGGAGCAGCCTTTCTCACACAGGGCAAGGCTGTTTGGAAGTCCAAGATCCATGCAAACAGGGAGGTGTTCGAATGAAAATCGATGGATTCATGGTTCAAGGGAGGAAGGAAAGGAAGTTCTTGATATACTTCTCAAAGCACTTCATGAACACTGAAATGAAAACCACAGAACAAAAGCACATGAAAAAGGGGGATGACAATAAGACAATGAGAGGACTGTAGAGTTGGCAAATGCTGAGGATCACAGGGACTAACCAGTGTATGACAGGGCACTAGTCACTTTGTGCACAGGTTTTCTGCTTTTTCCACTGTCAAAACTCAACTTCACTGTAACAGAAAGTAAAATATAGTAAAATATTTGGACACTTTTGCTGCACTTATTCCCACCACAGAGTGTAATGGGTGACTTAATGTGTTTGCCAAAGATAAACTGGGATGAAAAAATTTAGACTGAAGATGCTCATGAGGGTCAACTACTGTGATAAATGTCCTTAAAGAGCGTATATCCAGCACTGAATGTTCACTTGTCACCCAGGCTCTCAAAACAAGGTTGTTTCATTTGGACACCTCCAGCTGTGATACAATCTGGGTGTTCCTGTTTAACCAAGACACTTCTTTACATGCCGCCAGGCACATTTCTGATGTTTACATCAGTGTTTAAAGTGTTAAAAACACAAAGCAGTTGCTGCAACTAAAAACAAGTTCAACATTTACAACACTATTAACAATGTCAATGTGTTCTGCAGACGGGGCGTGCTGCATCTACATGAGAGTAAGGGGATCCAGGACCTTGGACTACCTCGCTGGGAGCTGACTTTGTGTCTCGTCGTGGTGGTCTTCATCCTCTACTTCAGTCTGTGGAAAGGTGTCAAGTCCTCAGGGAAGGTACTGGCCTTGACCACGACACAACCGCCACATTTTTACTACAACTCAAAATCCAAGTCATTTTATCACAGAGTTCAAGCAGCTACTCATCACTGCCTCTTAACTGGACTTGTTTGTGTCATTATAGAGTTAAAAAATTGGCATTTGCTGAGGAGAGTTTCTCCCTTTTTTTTCTTGTGATTTGATGCATATTCAGGTGGTGTACATCACAGCCACCATGCCCTATGTGGTCCTTCTTGTTTTACTGATTCGAGGTGTTACTTTACCGGGATCCATGGATGGCATCAGGGCTTACCTTCACATTGACTTTAACCGGCTCAACAATCTAGAGGTAAGAGACAGTAGGAGGTTGGAATGATTGGAATGCTAACCCTAGAGAAAAAAAGCAGTATTTAATGTTAAATCCAATGTTTTAATGATGGACAGTCCTTTTGATTTTTATATTGTTTGGGGGGGGGGGGGGGGGGTGTTGCTGTTGTTGTTGTTTTTTTTCGCCCAAATGGACCAATCCATTATTTCCCATATGCTCTGTGACTAACGGTTACATCGGTGACTACATGGATTGAGAGGATCTGGTATGTTACTGAAATTGATTGGGCAGAGTGTTTCACGCTCTGACAGTTACAGTCTGGATCCCAATATCCATACAGTGATGAATGAACTCTATGCACATGTACTGTACATATCATCTTTACACACAAGTAATCTGAGCTGAGAGAATGTTACGCTGTTTTGCAGAGAATTTGTGACACTTATACAGACTTATGTCCTGCCATGAAAACCAGAGTAAATCATTTCTGCCTAATCAACTTTGTCAGTCGTCACCTATGTGGTTTTAACTTTGTGTGTTTGATTTCAAAGATTTAAAACCCTTTTGTTTTCTTGATTTTGCCATAGGTGTGGATTGATGCTGCCACCCAGATATTCTACTCACTAGGAGCGGGCTTTGGGGTGCTCATTGCATTTGCCAGTTACAACAAATTTGACAACAACTGCTACAGGTAAGAGCTTGTACCCTGTACTGTTGATTCTTGATAGTCAAAACAAGCCTACAGCTACATAACATCCTGCTGTTTTTGAGCAGTCAGACCTTTTCAGCATGTAACCAGATCACGAAGCAGCAGAGGTGATGTTAATCTGTCCGGCTGAACCCAATGGCCAGGTGTTAGCAGGGCAGATAAAGAACAGGCCAGGAAGGGTTGCCAGATAACAGCCTAGAGCTGTATTCTGACGGGATGGTCAGAGTGCTGCTCTTCTTCAGAAACAGGACATATGAGGTTGTGAGATGGGCTTATTTTTTCCTGAACATATATATACAAGTTGCAGCGTACTGTTGGAGAACGGTAAATCTACTTCATCTCGCAGACAGTATATCTTACTGGCGCTACACAAAATTTCACAAAAAGATTTCCCCTGTGGCACAGATCACTTGAAAACGTCTTCTAAAATAAAAACTCCCTCAAGAGCTTAAACACAATGCAATTTGTCACCACAGAAGCTTCAAAGATAAGGCTGTGTTGTGTTAAAAACATTACAGACCCCTCTTTTACCATCGCCTATTTCCTCCACCGTCTTCAACCCTGAACAGGGCCTCTTGCCTTCCTCCTCTTTCATGTCTCATTTAGACATGCATGTGGACTGCCGCCAGGTGGGATTTGCATTATATCTGCAGTGGCAAATGATTAAATGTAAACTAGGGGAAAGGCGGCCGCCTGGAAGAGCTGGCAGTGTTAGAAAAACAAGAAGTGAACCCAAACTTGTGTTTGAACGTCTGCACAGATGGAGGAAATCTGCAGAAGGTACAGTGTAATGCCTGGGAGGCTCTGTATCCTCTGTCACACCTAAGGAAAATATAACTCAAGGAACAAAGGGGAAAATATTTACTATAGGTACTGAATACTTATTTTTTTCCGCTTAACTCTGCTAAAGCAATCAGAGGTATGCAAAGCAAGGATTTCACACTTTTGCTCACACCCAACAAACTGAAACCTTATACCTGTTCAAACTACAATAGAAGCCTTTGTATGCTGATATTTTTGTTCCTTTATTTTTTTTTCCTTTTCTTTAAGCCAGCCACAGATGACAGTGATGGTGTAAAAAGCAAAAGCAACACCCCCATTTGGAGGTGTGCTCTGCTTTTATAGCAAACGTAGGCTGACACACTGTCTTATTTGATTAATGTTATGCTCAAAACAGGTTCACCTTCATTGATGTTTTTAATCCAGACAATTTGTCATTGTTATTAATAAACTACTGGTTCAGCCAAGGTATGCAACATATGGAGAAATTTGCCAATACAAAACAAAAACATTATCTATAGATGTTTAAACAAAAATTCCTGACTTTCTTTATAACTTGTTTTTGTTGTTTTCTGTCTCTAGGGATGCTCTCTTGACCAGCACTGTGAACTGCGTCACTAGTTTTTTCTCAGGGTTTGCCATCTTTTCTGTGCTCGGATACATGGCCTACAAACACGGTGTGAGAATAGAAGATGTGGCAACAGAAGGTAAGATATGAGAAATGGAATACAGATGTACCATGTCCTGCTTTACTGTTAAAGTCACAACTTTATGTGGGCATGTCTCTGTGTGTGTCTGAACAGGGGCAGGATTGGTGTTTATCATCTACCCTGAGGCAATTTCTACACTGCCTGGCTCAACATTTTGGGCCATTGTGTTCTTCATCATGTTGCTGACTCTGGGTATTGACAGCTCAGTAAGTTACAATAACCTCTAAGGCTGCTTTAAATGAGTCATTTTCCTTTTTTTTTTCAATGACCTTTTTTTTTAGGACATCATACATATAGTTTGCTCAGTGGAATCAGTCTCACCTTTGAAAACATCAGTGCAGTGTTCCCCTCCTAAAACAACTTAACTCAAAGTAATGAGATGAACATAAATTTAAAACGCAGTATGTGTCAACATGTTTTTTCAGTAAATCCTTCAGTAATGAATGGAGGCGTTATTTATGTTGCAAAATAAATGGGATCTCCTCTTGCTTCACATTTTCAGGAAACCGTAAGCAATTAAAATTATTTGACTCAGCCCAGACAACTGTGCTCTGCCTGTTTTGTTATACAACATTTTGTGTAAGTAGAGATTTCTACATCACATAAACCTCTCTTTTTGTGCTCACTAGATGGGAGGCATGGAGGCAGTCATCACAGGCCTGACAGATGACTATAAAATCCTCAAAAGAAACAGGAAGCTCTTCACTTTCGCCACAGCCTTTGGAACCTTCCTGATCGCCCTGTTTTGTATCACTAATGTCAGTATCATTTTATTTCTATACATTTTCACTCAGCACCGAGTACACACTTCTTCGATTCATTTTAACTATTTGGTTACAACCATGAGCGGTAACTATTTTCACTTCAACCAGACCAAAAAAAACTTTTTAAACTACTAAAGAGAATGGACTTAAGAAATTCCAGCTTTTTGATTATGTTGATAAACCTCGGGAGGAACAGCTATTAACTTGAAAATAAAAAAAAAAAGTCTAACACAAACAACACCTGGACGGGTTGCAAAGTATGATGCTGACAATTTTACAGCTTTTTTATTTTTATCCTTACAAATCACCTTCCACAATGACTGTTTTAGACAGTTAACCCTGCAAAAACTGACACATGCTCTGTCTGCAGGTGATGAAAAAGATAAATCCTTTCTGTTAATGAATTATTAAGGTTTGGTGTGCTAACACTCCTGTTAATAGTGTTTTGTATCTGCTGCTGCCTTTTTTTTGGATCATTATAAAACACATCATCATTAACTGGTCTCATCCTCTACAGTATCACCTGATGTGATAACAGAAAAATGGAAATGGAAAAAGTTAATGTATAGAAATCTTTTCAATAACGTCTCCACTAGGGCTGCCGAGATTAGTCGACTAGTCACGATGACGTCGACGATCCAATTCGTCGGCGACTTATTTAATAATCGACGTCGTCGTTTTAATATTTTTTTAAACTTTATTTTTCCCTCAAAACTGCCGCTGTACTTTCACCTGTCTCGTCTGCCGTTCTGTCCTTGACGCATACGTGCAGAAGTGGTAACCGGGGTAACCCGTGATGTCACTGGAAAAGTTATGTCCAACAGTATCATGACTAGCCGGCAACAGAGCTTGAAAGTTTCCAAAATAAAGGAGAAAAGTGTGCAATGCAAAATCTGCAAAGCAGAAATGTCCTTCCATGACAGTACGACGGTGATGCACGAGCATCTGAAAATAAAGCACGCCGTGGCTGATTTATTTTCTGACGAAGAATGATAATCTCTGTAAGCTAATTGGCTAGTTGGCTGCTAACATTAACGTCAACAGGGAGCTACCTACTTAATAGCGATGTCATGTTTGAATAGAAAATTGGTACATTAAAAAAATGTCAGAAATGCTGCTACAAGCTGTACAGTTCATTAAAAGCTGAATGAACTATGATATTAACTGTCTTCATTTTTAGTTAGTACATACCTTAAACACTTGAAGCTGGAAGCTAATGATGTTAGCTGTATGCTGGTGCAATAAGCTGCAATTTATGTATGATCTGAATAGTCGACTAATCACAAAAAATAATCGGTGACTAATCAATTATCAAAATAATCGTATGTGGCAGCCCTAGTCTCCACCTTGTGGCACAATGGATAGCGCTGCAGACTCACAGCAAGGTCACAAGATCAAATCCTGGTTTGCCCAGTCTCTCCAACCTCGTCCTACAGTCCAAAAACATGCTCATCAGGTTAACTGGTGATTCTAAATTGCCCCTAGGTGTGAGTGTGCACTTGAAAGGTAGTCTGTCTCCATGTGTCAGCCCTGTGATTGACTGGAGACCAGTCCAGGGTGTACCCCTCCTCTCACCCTGAGACAGCTGGGATAGGCTCCAGACACCCACAACCCTGAACAGGATAAGCAGAGCAGTATAGAAGATTGAGTGAACGTCTCCACCTCTTCTTGTACAAGTAGAGCATCATTCAGTGGAAATCACTGAAATCTATTACCTACCTAGAAATGCAAAGTTTGCCAGGACGTAGGTAACCAAGTCTCCTTGATGTTGTTTCAAAATGAATGAAAAAGTCCCTGAATCCGATTGTAGAATTTAATTATGGCTGTGCAAAGGAAGCAAATTTCATTCAGATGGCAAATCAGCAAGACGGTACTTTTCCTCATTACAGAAAGAGGCTTATGTTAAAAATTCGCATTTCCTTCCTCTTGATTAAGTTAATAAAATAATTGAGGAAGTGAATGTTTGCTTTCCCATGCTATCTCCATGGCATACCATATTGACTGAGCCAACCAGGATACAAATCAAAGAGTTTGTGCAAAAGCTCGGCTAAGGCTTCACATGGACATGCACTTTGAAGATCAGACATCATTAAAGTTCACCTTCAGTAACCTCAAAACAGGCTCATGCAGCAGCTTGGGAGACCACTGTTTTGTTGACTTCACATTAGGGTCCATTTACGATCCATTACAAATGTTTGCATACTGTGTTAAATGATGTACTTTACATTATGCACTAATACCCTTAGTTTTCTCTCCTGTCCTTTTTGTAGGGTGGCATCTATGTGCTTACCCTGTTGGATAAGTATGCAGCTGGGACTTCCATACTATTTGGCGTGTTGGTTGAAGCTATTGGAGTGTCCTGGTTTTATGGTATGAACTCTCACAACGCTTCTTGCATTCATGCCTTTTCAAAACTATGCAATCATTTGTAAAGAGTTAAGTTAGCAAAACACTTGAATGGAAAACTCACTAGAATATCTTATCAATTATGCAGTATTTGTTTTAAAGAGTAATGTTCCCTGCAGGTGTGGACCGCTTCAGTGAAGATATCGAGAGAATGATGGGCTTTAAGCCAGGACTCTACTGGAGGCTGTGTTGGAAATTTGTCAGCCCAGTTTTTCTATTGGTGAGTGACTAAAGCATGTTGAAGTGTTTAAGGTTTTTTTTTTGCTGAGAAAGGAATCATGTATAATCCTGTCCTATAAGGCAAGATCTAAAAGTTCTGAAACACCAATGCTGTGTCACAACTGTTAAGTGTTCAGGCTAACATGTTTGGTCAGACAGAAAGATTAATTAACAAACAAAAGAGTAAAGGCATTGGATGCTACCAAAACTTTGGTTCTACCAAGTAGAAAGCTTGTACTCACAATTTTCAAAAACTTAAACAGGGTTAAGAAAAAATCCTCCATCACTTCTGTGTAAGTAATTGAAACTATTGTGACATTCATATTTCTCTGTTCAATTTTTTTTCCATGTCATGTTTTTCATTTATGTCTTCTGCTTTTCATCTTGTCTCCATGACAGTTTGTTGTTATAGCAAGTACTATGACCTCATCAAGCCTCAAGTATGATGAGTACGTCTTCCCTTACTGGGCGAACATAGTTGGGTGGGGCATTGCCATGTCCTCCATGCTGTTCGTACCAGCCTACGCCATTTATAAGTTTTTAAGTGTTCCAGGGACATTTAAAGAGGTCAGTATAAAAACATGTTTGTACTAACAAATAAAACGTGTGTTGGAAATTAGCTGCTGATATAAACGTTTTGCACACTGTGATAGCTATGATGATAGTCAAGAGCAAGGAATATTGGAAAACAGTTATGAATGGGACACAAATATTACACTGAAATAGTCAGTATGAGATACACATCATTCAGACAATACAAATCAATGGGATCACAGATGCTGCACGAGTGACATTACATAATAGTATTTAATTTTATTTTAACAGTTGTTACCATAGGGCATACAACAGTATGTTCCTCTTCCAAAGTAAACTGAAACAGCAATCTGATCTAGAGTAAACTTCCCTCTCTGAACTTGATGACACCAGCACATAGAGAACTCCTTTAGCTAAAATGATTGCTTCAAAGCATTGGGAGTTTATGATTGTAATCATCAAAGCACTAGGCATTTTCATTCTACAAACTATGTTAGCTTTACTCTCCTGTAACAGTTTCAACATCTCAATGGTATTTCCCATTGGCACTTGATGTTATATTCTACTCAAGCTCTCGGGGCAAACAGTCGCTCTTAAAGTCTGGAATGTTTCTGCCCTAAAATATCCACATCAGACCTCTCAGTTCATTTAAAGATGAGACAGGAAGCAACAGTATTTATGTACACTGATGGTACTGCTTTTCAGCATGGAGGGGTTAATATTCAAGGGTCACCATCTACCATCTCTCCTCCAAACATTTGTGTGCCAAGTCACACTTGTGGTTAAAAAGGTTTAATGATATAAAGATGTGTCAAATAACATCATTTCAGAAATAAATTCTATAAAAATGATTAAAAGGTAAATAATATTTATTGCATGAATATCTCAAGGATGATTGGACATTTTGGAATAATGTGTCCCAATTACTTGTTTTGCAGAGGATAGCCTATTGCATCACTCCAGAACATGAACATCACCTGGTGGCTGAGGGAAATGTACGGCAATTCAAAGTAAGGCAAAAGTTGCACTTTTATAACATTTATTTATTAAAAGTCGCTGAACTGTTTTAAAGGTAGCCAAAAGAGATGGACAAAACAGGGGGCGTGGATCTATTTAAGAGTTGCTTGCCAAAATAAATTGGATAAATGCAGTTTAATTTCAGCTGAAAGACAGAGTTTAAAGATTAAGACTCCTTTTTTGTGTTCCAGCTAAAGCACTGGTTGGCTATATGATGACCAGCACCAAGAATCCCCTCATCTATCCTTACATCTGGTATTTGGAGTTCCTGAGTTCCCCTATGGGTTGAAAAGACAAGAAGAAAAAGCAACCCCAACATTTCCTGGCATCTTTCCTTTCCTCCTTGTACTTTTACCACCTCAGGCTTTTGTTATCAAAAGTAGTTTGAAGCACTTTGATGCCAAAGCAAGGCCTCTTGATATTTCAGTGCTAGTCTGCAACTTCAGCTTGTGAGAGAGGAGGAGTCCATGGGATAAAACTGTACTGTTATTTGCTGTAGGGCGTCATTATGATTTCAGTAATGTCTGTGATAAAACAATTATCTTCAGGATGAGACAGAAATTAAACTTTAAACCAAAACAATCTCAATTCACTGTGCACTACTCAAGAGTGGACACAATATTAACATTTCTTAGCTTCTTTTGTCAGTGAGTTTTGTGTTTTGTTTTTTTTGTTTTTTTTTCGTTACTACTAAAGAAAACGTCTCTGCTCTTGCTGTTCTGTTGTCAGAGTAAATTATCTGTGTCAGTGCCTTATCAAGCAAGACACTTCTTTTTTTACACATTTGGAACAGGAGGAAATAAAATAAACTGTGCAGGCTCAGGAACCCACCAAATCCAACCACAGTTTATGGATGGAAATCTCTGGATTTGACCCTGTCCTTTGATATTCAAGTTTTAGAGCTTGAGGTCAACAGCACACTGAGGTCAAGTCCACAACATGAAAAATAGGCCAGATATTATGCTCCTGTGTCACATCCTATTACTGAAAAGGGAACCAGTTATATATCAGAAGAGGCTTTAAAGAACTAAAGCAGGTTTTTTGCTTCAGAAGGCCAGGGTCACAACCCGACCTCTGTTCAAACAGAAAGACCAAGGCTGAGCATGATCACTGCTGCCTGCAACATGAAGGTTTAAAATTAAAAAAAAAAGGAAAAACAGATGGCATAACTGTTACAGTGGTTTTTGTATAATAGTTGTTTGGCTTTTTCTTTGCTGGCTTTGTTTCAGTTTTTTAGGATGTGTTTTTTTCCTTAAAAACAGCAAGAGGAAAAGGTTGTGTGTGTGTGTGTGTGTGTGTGTGTGTGTGTGTGTGTGTGTGTGTGTGTGTGTGTGTGTGTGTGTGTGAATGCGATTTGTTGCCAACCATAAAGTATGCTGTTAGTGTACAGTACATGGAGAAAAGATCAGAGTAAAATGCCTTTTTCACTGCACTGTATGTTACTGTGTCAACTGTATGCTAACAATTTTTGTGATGGTCCACTTTTTATCAATACAGAAGTGCCATTATGTTCCTTAAGGATTTTTTTAAATGATCTTACGCTCTTTTTTATTTATTGAAATGAAGTTGAATCTTAACCTTTAATTATAACAGACCCTCACTGAAAGGAAAAAAGCCACACGGATAAAATCAGATATATGTGGAATATATAAGATATAAAATAAAAAATATATTCTTTTGTTACATCTAATCTTGTATTTATCAGATAGTTTATAATAAAACGTGAATGTAAAGTATTTTAAGCGTAACTGTCAACAGTCATAACATGATGTTTGATGTATAGCTAAGAGGAACTATTAAGAAAAAAATATTCTTCAATGTAATCCCGGGCTCCTTTGTTACATATCTGTGTGAACAAAGACACCCTGGCTTGGACTATGTTTACAGAAATACTATGTACAATACCAACGTCCTGTAGAGTGTGAGTGACAACTATCCATAAAGAAGTCTCAAGTATTCGAACTATGATAATAAAGATTTTCTTCTTAACACACTTCAAGACTGTGCTCTCAATTAATGTCAGGTTCGAGAACAGCAGAGTATGGCGACCTTTTGTTGAGTTTAAAAGCTCAAGGAGGCCTTCCCAGAGAGGCTGAATGTGGCAATTCAACTGGCAAACAGGCCTTCTTTTTTTGTTTTTACCTCCAAAGCTATTGCTAATCTCTGCTAAATACATGCAAGTTTTAAATGTTCACCATTCAGGTTTTTAAATGCATTTGAACATTATTTTAGAAATAATGTGAACCTGCATGTTGGTGTCTTCCTTTTGTGGAACTGGTTCTATCATAATAAATTATATGAGAAACTCTCTGAAGCAAAATAAAGTTTTAATATCTGACATGATGGCTTAGTGATGTGATAAATGTGCACTGCATATATAAAATTTAAAAAATGGCACTATAATTGATTCAATTTTACATCTATACATCGATCTTCCACCGCTTATCCTGTTGAAGAGGCAGGGCACACCCTGGACTGTTCACCTGCCAATTACAGGCTGACACACTGAGACAAACAACCTATCATGTGCACACTCACACCTACAGGCAATTTAGAATCACCAGTTAACCTGAGCAAGTTTCTGGACTGTGGGAGGAAGCCAGAGTACCCAGAGGTAAACGGAAAAGCCCACCTTCGAGATGAGAACCAAACTGGTGACCTTGCTGTGAGGCAACAGCGCTAACCACTGCTTCACCGTACAGCCCCGACTTCAATTTTCAGTTAATAAAAGTATGTTTGGATTTGGCAGAAAAAGCCAAGCCCTGGAATTTTACTTTATGTGATGTCTAAAATTCTTTCTGGGTTTCATGACCCAAAAAAAAACCATGTTTTTAAGATGCCTATTTTAAAGTCACATTTATCAGAGGTCATCTATACATCAACATTCCTACAAACACAAAATATCTCAATTACTGACATGCTTTCAAGCTGTTTTCAGTGAGGGCATTTTATAACAAACACTGGTGCACAAGACCTGGCTTTGACCTCTCAACCTGAATAACCACATGAAGTAAAGCAACTTGGAGCTTACCCACCCTCAAACATCAGAGTAAAGCCAAATAAAACCTCAAATTATATTAAGCCTTTAAAACACCAGTGGAGACACTCCCTTGTTGTTTTACTGCCAAAGAAACCACAAAGAAGAGATCAAACCTGGGACAGTCAAGTTCATCCTCTCTATCTTTACCCACAAGTTAAGACTGGGTGCGGAGTTGTTAGGCTGTAGAACTGATCAGTGAATATGGAGAGTGTATGATGAGAAATCTTTGAACCCATTGACAGTCCTCTGACAATAATATAACATATCCTCTGTACAGTATATGAAGCTATGAGAGTAGTCAACAGTTACTCAAGGCCAAGACTTCCTTCTCTGTTAAATGTGAACTGATCCATCAGAAACTTGAAATTGAAAATAATGTTATTATTGTTGATACTGATAGCCCACTTTTAAAATGGAATCATTGCCTGTGCTCTTGTACTGGAGTTTGTGTAAAGAGATTTTTTAAAAGCCAAATTATTTAAGACAATAGTTAATGAGTCTGGTTGTTTTTTGACTTATCTTGGTCACAAACCCACTGGCTTTGTTTGGAAATACAGAAGCATATATCATGATCAGAGTAGCCAGCTATTAGAAAAAAAGACAACTCTTCCAGGAAAGTATTTCTTTCCTGTATGTTGCATTTTTAAAACTCAAATGGCAGCTCAGGAAGCTCAAACATCAAAAGCAAAGTTCTACTCCAAATAACACAAAAAATAGATGGTATACATTTTTGGTTCTTTGTCTCTCCTTGGTCTTCAGTGTCTGTTCATCGGTGAGTCAGGGTTTTAGGGTTTGAAATACACTAGTTAGTTACTCAAAGGTACAAATAATGAGGTCACTATATTTCCAAACTGAAAGTCAAATGTGTTGGACTCAGAGTATTTTCTTTTTCAAAACAAACTCAATGATGACCTGAGAATCCCTCTTCTTTTTCTGCCCTGGCCTAAAAGAAGAGGTTGTCTCGAATGAAAGCTTGGATTTAATTTCTTTTTCATCTCAACTCATCCTTGCTCTGTTTGTCAATGTCCTTGTTTTTTTCCGCAAAAAGGTCAAAACCACAAAATTTCATCAAATGTTAAGCCAATAAAAGTCAAGCAGGACCACCATAGACTGCGTCTTAATTGGCAGCTCTGTGCAGCACTAATGTGATTTGGGCAAAGGAAACCCTTTTTGTAATGCACCTATTTAGACAGAGGATTTTTTCTTTAATTAAAATCCAATTGCCAGGGAATAATCCATGAGACTGAGCACTTAACCTCTTTGTGTTTTTTAGAAACACTTCATAGAGTGAATCCTGACAGGAAAAGCTGTGAAGGTCTGTTATGGGCTCCTGAAAAGTTCTGACTCTTAGAACAAATAAAGGTTGTTCAGTGATATGCTCACAAATCCCTTATTAACCAGGATCAGTTTTTTGTGTCAGAGAGAATTTTAGACTTCAGTGTCCAATCTTAACACATAAAATGCTCCAGTGTTTCACATGGAATTGTGAAGGAAATTCAGTGAGATGTTCTTTCCCACCATTATGTCCAGCTGTGACAGTAATACCAATTACCATTACCATTTCAATACCCAAGGATCATCAAAAATATCCCCCCCTCACCCCAAAGTTTTTTTTCTCTATTCAACATTCATGTTCAATTATTTACATCTATTTTATTTCACTGACTTCATCAGGAAGTTAGACTCTGCTATGGTCTGCTGACCATTCTAAGCAGTGAGTCCAATGTATGTCACAGTTTCTGTGAGTAAATTGTCAAGAAGTCCAATGCTGCCATCTTTCCAAAGGAGTCTCTGAAGGCTTGGTATTATGACTTGAAAATTTCACAACCACTGAACAGCTGTGGGCATGACAAGGATGGCCAGCATTCCTTGCAGGCAGGAAACTCCTCTCCTCCCATGGGCAAACTGTGATGTTTTTCCTGTTTGATTCTTGGGCCACCCCAGCAACTGTAAATACCACAAAGAACCTGGGCTCAGTCCAAATGGTCTTCACAAGAAGCAAAGATCTGTAAAGACCACGTGATTTGTGTTAAGATTCTCCCTGGGCTGACAGCTCTGATAAGTATAAACAGAGTGGAAGATTAGATTTGTCAAGTATGAGATGATTTCCAGTGTTATAACTTGCTAGCTGTACAGAACTTAACATATTTGATGCTACTGTGTGTGATGACAGTTGTGAACATCCAAACAGTTATTCACTACTCACAGTAAGTTAGGGATATTATTATTTACTTGAGTGATTTCCCTTTGATATTACTATGAATGAATGAAAACAATCACCATTTCCATTAGTTCAGTATTTCTTACCCCAACAATTTAGACAATAAGAAAGCTAGCCCCGAATAACTTATATTGACAAAGTGTCAGTAGCAGGTGTTTCCACCATCTGCCACAATGACAGCTTAACAGCAACATCTCCCGCTCCTCACTAGCTCCATGATGTTGGTCTGAGGCAATGCGTTCCACTCCTCGAAAAGTTTTACAAGTAGTTCTGCCAGGACATGAGGGGGTGGGGTACGAACATCCAGTCTCTGCTTCAGTTGGTCCCAGATTAGGTCAGGGGACATTGCTGGCCAGCAATGAGGCACTCTGACTTCCAGCGGAATTGGGGGATGATGATGGGTTCTATGATGTTTGTGCCGACTGGTGATGCCTGCCCAGACTGTTGCACCTCCACCACCAAAGTTAACCCTGGGGACCATGTTGACCTCAGCGTATTGCACACCTTGTCTTCTGCAGCAACGCTGACGACCATCATCTCTACACAAGGTGACCAGACACTCATCAGGGAACAGGATGGTAGACCACTGCTGCATTGTCCAGGACACATGGTCTGGTGCCCACTGTAAACGGTCACAGCGGTGTCTTGCTGTCAGTGGAGTCACCTGCAACGGTCGTTGGTATTCAAGCCAAAGCGTTGGAGTCAGCTGTGAATGGTTTGTCTGGAAACCCTAGTACCCCTCACTTCTCGTAAATGAGCCTGCAGCTTTGCGGCAGTTGTATAACAGTGCATAACAGTAGGTCCTTAGATACTGGTCAATCACTTGTGGGACTCCATTTCTTTTTTGTTTTTCATTCTTTATCTTATACATTGATTATGTGCAGCCACTTCACAAAACGGTTGCAAGATGGTGGCCTTCGAAGCCAAGTAAATAATTTCAAATAACACCAGAAACTGAAGTGTGAAGTCCTTAAAGATCTGCTCCAAAAACGATCGGGCAACATATGGTGATAGTTTCTCTAAAAAATTTTTTGTCAAATTATGTAACCTAAAGTCATTAATTTGAATACAGTAAATTTTTAACTTAACAAAATTTGTTCAGGAGTTGTTTACAGTTCCTCTGTTTCCTGTATAATCTGTGATAACATATTAAGTGAAGATGTTTCATTTGAATGAAGTCACACTGGAATAGCATTGATACAGAGATAGCTGTGTAATTACTTTTTTGAAACTTTTATAAAATATGTGATGGTCAGGAAACTTGATTTTATCTGTTTCCATTGTACCCACGAGGACACTAAAATTACTGGTATGTGTGCAACACCCATAGCCTGTGCACAAAGACAACAGTTATTCTCATACGTTAGCATGAGCACATGAATGCTCACACAAACAAAAGTCTACATTCCAGACAACAAAAATCCGATATGAACCTTCTGGGAGGTTCAAAAGGAGGTCCACATTCAAAAATAGACACAGAGTGGGTCCATAAAAGATAAGGAGATGGAAATCACTTTAACTGTGGTACATACTGAAAAAAAAAATGCACTCTGCACACAGACAGTAAACACATCTGTTAGGTCATTATCACACTTTGGATATATCTTTGTTTCTGTAACACTATATTCATATTTTAAATACATATTAAGAAGGTGAGAATAACAAAGAGAGAGTGGGAGAGAGAAAAAATACTGTAGCACATGTGATATGGGGTAAATCAAAAAAGCACTCAGAGCTTAAATATTAAATATGGATATAACATGTGCTGTTTGTGACCTCTACCTACAAGTGCCAAGGAGGAGTTTCTTCTTTGTGGACAACTAATTTATATGACCTTTTTTTGTTTGTTTGTTTTTTAAAGAAAAAACAGAAAGGGCTACATGGAATGCTGTGGCAAAGAAAGTATGTGCTCAGAAAGTTGGTGGGAAAAGAGGAAAGTGTCTTAAATAGATAAGCATACAATGACTGTAAAAATCACTCAGTGCTTGCTGCTTAATTTTTTGTTGCACTTTCCTTCCATCTAAATCGGGAGTGTTTTGGAAAAGAGCGGTGCTTTTTCTGTGATAAGAAAGACCCCAAGGGAGGAATGTCAGCTTTGGAGATTAAAGGTTTCTTTAACAGTGCATACATCTCTTGGGCAGTCAAAAATATTTCACCATATATATTTTAACAAAGATTGATAGACTGATGACATGTTGAATTAAGTGGCAAACCTAGTGGGTAAAATATGAAACAGAAAACTGCAGGTTTAACCCTTTGTTTTCCATGCAATGCAGTGGAAGATCATTTGTTACCTGGTAAATCCACTGGGGTAATTATGCTGAATTCACAACCTGCTCAAAGATCTTCAAGATCAATGATCGAAGTGTGTATAAAAAACATAAAATTAAATAAAAAATAAATAAACAGACCTTTCAACATGCTGAAACTGTGAACCTCTGTGAGCTGATCATGTATGATTTACATGTGGAAATACTGATAACAGTTATAAATTGTGCTTTTTCAACATCATGCTTCAACAACAACTGGAATAGGCTAATTTCAGACCCTTTATGTTCTTGTACTTGTGTGAAATTATATGTACTTGTCACTTTAGTATGTATATAAGTATTCATTTTCATCGGCTCCATACTACTTTGTGCATTCAGCACTCTGTTAATAAAATTCATTCACAGGTCCAGACCTGTTAACGCTTTTGGAAAGCATCTTGAAATAATGTTTGTTATGAATTTGTGCAATATAAAAAACAATTGATTGATTGCTTGATTGAGATATATTACGTCTAAAACTGTCATACGCACGGGAAGAATAAATATGTAGCAACAAATCAGTCTGAAGAAAATAAACGAGTTATTAAAAGAGGAGTCATCATAGTCAGTCACATCATGCACTGATGACTGGAAAATGATCCAATCTCAATTCCTGCATTGGCTCCAAGTTTGTCTCATCTGCCAGTTCCTCTGTCATTTTACAAATACAGCTATGTAAGTCTGATTATATGTTTAACTTCTACTTTTTTGATGTCTTGTCTTGCTCAATATCTTTGTGTCTAAACTAAAACAATGGGATCAGCAATGTGTGTGCCTGCCTACACTGCAAACATCCTTATTGTTTGTCAGGATGACGACCAGGTTTGTGGGACTACATAGCGTGACCTGCTCTTCTGAGGTATGTTAAACTGGCTTAGTGGTTCAGGACCCTGGTTAAGATAGATCACGAATGCTCAATTTTTTTTTCCCTGCAGAAATTTGAACAAGCAGGTATAATTTTGTTCATAATCTTGAGAAAACACATGTATTCTTATATATATCAGTCCCTTGAAAAAAGAAACCTGTTGCTTGTGCCTCTGCCAGAGCCCAAAGTTAATGATGTTAAGCAACAAAGGGAAACTAACTGACTTCATGATTAATTAACTTTCATTTTGCAGAGAAACCATGACGTAAAATCTTGATGGAATGAAGAAAAAAATGTGAATCCTAACCACAACAAGAAGAAGCTTCATGTTTATGACCATTTGCCAAGGTTTATCATTATGCAACAAGTGCAAAGAACAGTGGTCAGATGACGTGCAATGGCTATCTACAAAGACAAAGCAGGCAGGATAGGGAAAACACAAACCCCGTCCTGTGGTGAGTGAGAAGAGAATGTTTATTATACTCGACCCCAATTAATGTCTTGACCTTCTTCGGATGTCTGGTCCTCAGCTCTCCCTCAGTTTCATTCCTGTGCCTCCCACACTATCATTTTCTCTTGTTTTACCTTCCTCGTCTCTCTGAATCTCTTTTGTTGCTTATTTGTGATCCAGTTGGAACTGGTTCCTGGTCTGCAAGCTGTCACAGAAGGAGTATGGTCTTGATGTTATCATATCCATCAACAGTGGATTTCCTGTGAGGATAATGTGTGTGTGTGTGTGTGTGTGTGTGTGTGTGTGGGGGGGGGGGGGGGGGTCTGTGTGTGTGTGTGTGAATTCTATGCAATATGATCAGACCATCTGCACTGCACAAAGAGAAGAAAGAAAGTTAGAGTTGCTGAGTTTAAACAAAACTGGTCGAATAAAGCATCTAATTAATCAAGTTGACAACAAAATCTACACAAAAACCAAGGGGCAACATCCTGTTGACAAATTGAAGCCTATGCAGAAGTTCTAAAAGTTGCAGTTCATCAAGATTCTGCTTGATTCTGGCAGAAAAAATATCAAAGCCACATACACACCCAGCCAAAAAAAAACGACTTTTGCAGCATTAAAAAAAACGTATTTACAGCCTGGTTCAAAAAACAGCTTAGGTCTGAGTCGCTTATTGCACTGTCAGCACACACTGTATGAGGGGGGGTAATTTTTTTTTTCCTCATTCAGCGGTTAAGAAGATATTGAGATTGTGATTTTAGCCAATCAGAGGCACAATTCAGCTCACGTGACTGACTGGCATCCTATAACTGTTGGGGAGAGGAGACTCAAACTCTGCCTCTTGAGTCAGCATTTCTAATTGGCCCTGTCCGACAATCAGTTTTTTTCAGCTTTTTTCAATCAGCTGTAAATATAAAAACTCAATTGGTTCCAGACTTATTTCAATAAACAATATAACTTTTGGTGTAAGATTAAAAATCAAATATGATTAATTCCGTCTTTCCAAATTCTTGATTCACAAAATCAGGACCCTGAAGTATCTTCCTTGAATGTGTTGTTTTTCTAAATGAATGTAAAATGAACCTTGAAACACTGATAATATTGAAAAGGTAATTGTGTTGTTTCTGAATCTTTATCACTGATTGATTTATGTTAAATACTCTATCTGGTATCCTCTTTGTATGTTAATGACCGAAATGTCGAGATCTACCCATGGTTTCTTTGGTACATTTATAGTAATTTTTAAAAAACAAACAAAAAAACATCAGCTGTACTGCTGTTTTCCTAAACTGAAAACCAGCCTAGCCTATGACAAAACAGACCCAAAAGAACAGTTATACTACATACTACATTCAAAAGCAGTAGGCAGTATGCAGTGCCCACTACCTACTGCATTCACATGTAGGTGGTTTGGAAGACAGTCAAATCCACAGGCACATCCTCTGACTTTGTCTTCTCCACTCGCTATTTCCACAACACACACACCTCCCTCCACAGCTGTCCTGCTATACTTCTTCACCTCACATTGCACATGCGTAGGATCAGAACTACACACATTCCAAACAGAGTAGTAAAACAAAGACAAAAAAAAAAAAAATAAAATAGATAAAACATATGACCCAAACGACACATGCACCCTGAACCGAGTCAGCATAACCAAACAGTTCAGATTTTTTGGATAATACGTTCCATCCCTAAGAGAAAACTGCTTCCACAGAAAACATGAGCAGGTTTACTTCTTATTTCACTGTATTTGACTTTGGCCGTCCTCTGCAGATGTGATTACTCCTGCTGTGTATGTCACATCACAGGGAGTTATCCGACTTTGACACCACATCTTTCTGATAAGAAACTGCGTGTTCACTTAATGAGAAGAGACACAGACCTAAGTTATCTGCGCCGTGTTCTTATCACACTAATTTATAGTCTCGTCGTCTGGTGTCTGGTAGAGGCAGAGGCCTTAAATCAAACATTAAAGAACAACCATGTGGTGTACAGTGGGAACTGAAAAGGATCTGAAGGGTACAATGCAATATTTCTTTGTAATGGTTGAGGTAAAGAGAAATGTCAGAGGTGGTGCTTTGTCAGCTTTTCATTAAATGTGTCTCATCCAAATGACATATCAGTTTTATGGAGGATTTCTTGCATCTACAGGAAATGTGGAATACCACTTTAAATGTCTGACACACAGCATGATTTGTATTTGTTTTAAGTTTTGCAAGTCAGAACTTTGTTAACATTAATCTATCAGACTTATGCAAACTAAAATACCCTTTTCACAAAATAACAGCAAGTTAAAATACACACACAGCCTTTAACCATGGCTATAATATGGCTATATGGTTGGTTTTGGTAAAGTTAGGCGGGTAGAGGTCTTTTTGTGTCAGTGTAGTGTGAAAGGCAAAGCGTGAATAGAGCTGGGAGAGACTTCTGTGACATTTCAATCAACCTTGTGGCAGTCATTGACAGTATATAGGACAGACAGCCACATTTAATTTACACTATGGAAGCCAAGAGATATGCACAAGCAACCTGGCTGGATGCCAGACTCAAAACTGACACTTCTGACTCTTGAGTTACTTTACTGTCAGTCATAGAGTCACAGCCACTCCAGTTTAAATTAACCAACTAAACAAAACGTGCGTGTGATCAAAATGAGCACTTGGACAAATCAGCATGACAGGAACTTAATATTTTGACCGAAACCAGAGAAGAGAAATCTTGAGAAAAATCTAAATGATCTGTTTTTATAGCTTGACATATGTTCTTTCTAGAATAATGGCAAAGGCAGGATTTCTGACATTTATTGCAGCTAGTCAGTCAGGGTTCAGTAAATCTCTCCGGTTCATCAGATCCAAACTGACTTCTGGATTGCAATATTTTCTTTCTATTCAATAATCTTTAAGGTTAAAATAAACCCAAAACCAATTTTAGTTATTCTGGGGTTTCAGGAAGTACACAAAATCTGATTGGTGCACAGCGACACCTCCTGTCCTATGGTCTTCTGTGTGCGAAGAAATTTATTCTAATGCTCTGGAGGAAAACAGATACTCCAACGTTTAAAACTTGGATAACTTTACTGACTGATACTCTTTATTTAGAGAAGATTAGACACACACACTGTGACAGTATGGAAGATTTCAACAAGATTTGGAGTCCATTGATCTCATACATGAGAAAACCAGTTTGATAGGACGCACTGTTCCTATTTGACCTTCTGTCAGCCTTAGCAGCACCACATTGTGTAAGGGCAGGTTAGGGTATCATTATGAATGTCTGATGTCACTTTTTTTAAATTATTATTTTAATGTATTTTCGTTTTTCAGGTTCTTTTATTTTGTATGTTTTTACTATATTTCATAGCAATGAAGCAGTATGCTCTGTTTGAAATTGCATGTTGTTGCACAGATGCTTCACAATAAAGATATCTGAAACTGATCCAAACTGACTGAGTCAATTTCAATACAAAGTCTATAGTAGCATTATGATGGTCTCCCAATTAAAAACATCAAAACAGAAGTCAACTAACACTGACTTAGTATCTATAGAACTTAAAAATGTCATTTACCACAGCTTTAGTCAAATATGTTGATCACCATAACAGTAATAAAGTTAAAATACAATCTGGAAGGAATGCTTCTGTGGCACTGAACCACAGATCAGACCACCTTATCCAGTGTTGTACCTGCACATTCAAGCTTCAGTCTACTGCCAAAAGCAGCAGCATGACCAGTTCACTTCAACATCTTAGACAGGGGCATGCAGCTGAGTGAAGGAATGTGTCTTACTGTGAGGTGCACAAGACTACTGCTGCCACCAAACACCCGCTAAAGGCAGAAAACAGGGGAATCGTTTTACCATTGCACAGTGTATGGTAGGAAAGAGACACATTGATTGATAAGGATATGTTAAGTGTCTACCTCCAAACAGCCTACTCCACACTCCCTGATGACCACAAAGATGGGATATATTTAGCAGACACTTTTTCCAAAGCAACATACAACATAAGCAAGAATTTAAACAAGAAGGAGAAACCTCAGTAAGTGCAAGAAAAGCGAAAAGCTTCAAGTTAGTTGGGCCACAGGTACTCTGCCTTACAGTGCCCAAAGAAGCCCCCTCCCCACCACTTTTTTCCCCAGTCACTTTCTGGGCTTCTGTTCTTTTTTCAGACAGTAAATATCAAAATTTCTTCATTAAAATGGCCTTTTGTACTTTCATGGCTGCCATTCAGACAAAAGAAAAGAAAAAATAATAATAATCTATGAACGCAGCACTTACCGGAAGTAAGACATCCCTCCATGGTGTTCAGAACTTCAATAAAAAGCAGACTTGGTTCTCCAACAGGGTCAAGGCAGTCCGCAGGCTTTTCAGTGAAATCACACTTATTCAGGCAGAATGTCAGTCCGACAATCATCTTTACCTCCCTCTGTCAATTTTCTGCAGTTCATGATGTCCACTTGACACCTGTCATTTTACCAGCACCAGGTTCAGCAAAAACACTGTTTCAAATGTTTACAACCATTGCTAACCATTCCCCTTTTCTTTTCTTTACTTTCCTTTGGGAAGCTCGTGTTATTTCTGTTGACTTCTTTGCTCCATAAAATGACTGTTCAAAATGGACCGGTAGCTTGACGTCACTAATCAAGCTAATCAAGCTTCAACTGCGTGCTCTTTGCTTCATTTCCGGTCAGCGTGCAGTGCTCTCTTTCGCCACATGAACTGACTCACGTTTAACGCAAACAGCAGGACAGAGAGGCGCTGTTGGACACATTAAACGGGTGGATTTTTTTTTTGTCTTAACGTATTTTAAATAATAATGATTTAAAAAATCCATCAAATAGATACAATAATGATGATTATAAAACATTATATTTACAGGCTCCTTTCAAAACACTCAGGGTCACCTTACAGGGCAAAGAGACAGAAAGAGGTAAAAAAAAAAAAAAAAAAAAAAAAAAGATTCAAATGGAAGTTTCGAAAATAGTAGAAGTGAGTTTTTATTCATCTGTTATGGTCAGATTTTTTTCCAAATAAAACCGTTTTATTGTTTGGAATATTGTTCTTGTGTTTTTCACACAAACAACCTCATTTTGAAGAACCTTAAACTGAGTTTGGACCTGCTTTCATTTTTGATCTCTATGATACATCTACATTGTATTGTCTCAGTTCATTACTCTGCTGTCATTTCTTTCTGAGGAGTTCAAGGAAATGACAACTGATTTTCATGCCATGTCCATACCTTCTTCTTCTTCTTCTTCTTCTTCTTCTTCTTCTTCTTCTTCTTCTTCTGTTTGTTGGTTTGTTTGTTTGTTTGTTTGGTTTGTTTTGTGTATGTGTGTGTGAGTGTCTATTTTCAATTTGTGACTGACAGCACAGTCCCTCATTTCTTGGTAGCCTGAGCATTTGATGCATTGTGATCCTGATGTTACATACCTGCCTCTTCTTGTTCTTTTTTTTCCAAGAAAAATGAAACAATGTCAAAGCTGTCTACAGCATTAATTCTGAAGAGATAAAAATATAATTTCCAAACAATATAGATATCCTGATATGGCAAGAGCAAGACCCACAGAGAGATACAGACTGAAACCAACTTAAATTTCTTCGAGCATGGCTTTAAACCTTCCTTGAAAACATTTTGAAATCATAGCCAACATTTCAATCAGCAAAGCACCAGCTTTTATGGCATTCATTGTCCACAAAGGCAGATCTCCAAAGGTAGAGACAAAGTGGAGTAGCCAGGGGGCCACATCAAGCTAATGATGGCAGCCAAAGGTAATTGGATCGACTTAAGTTCCCTCGGGCACCGTATTAGAAAATCCTAATCAATGTCACTGGTAGAAAGACAAGGGCCGCTTAGCTTTCACAAGCAATTAGATTTAGCCTTGAAGCTAAGCACCATTCATTAAAATTGCACAGAAATCCCTTCTTCAGACAGTAAGCTCAACAGTTGCTCTTTATCTGTGATTTTTTGGAAGTTAGACCAGTTGACTGTGGGAAAAGTTGTTGGAAAGTCTGAGAAATACTGTTTCCAGATGATGTTTACATCTTTGTTTCTGTAATAGACCAAATGAAAAACCAGTTCTTAGTAGGAGATGCTAAACATTCCTTTTGGTATAATGACCAAGGCTTTACTTTGACATATTCTGAACACACATTTCTTCAGCTTTTGATTTTCATTTTCATTTAAAGTACCTTTGCTTCTGAACCTTGCCAGTACAATTTCCAAATCAGTTAAGAAATCTTGAAATATTCCTCTAGAGTGATGGCACAATGATTTTGTTTAAGGTGTACAAATGCCTGTGAAACATACATTGGAATACACATCTTTTAATAGATGAAATTTCCTTTGATTGTTATTGTTTCAAGTCTGACACTTTGAGGGAGATCTTTTCATTACATTCAGAAGCCAGAAAGACAAATATGCATTTTCCACCATATTGAGGTATTCTAGGACTGCCATCTAGTGGAGGAAATACACAAGTGCACGTTATAGTTAATTATGTACTATACAGGGTGCACCATGTCAGACAACAGTGAGTTAAGGAGAAACATGGAAACTGAGCGATCGTCATGTCCTGTAAGTTGAGGAATCATCTCCTCCTTAGGCATGATGAAGTTTTCTATTTACCACCAAGAAAAACATTCTTTGTTTATCTTTATATGATTATTTGGAGGATGTTTTTCACACATCAATTTGAACAGACATTTTTCCAATGTCCTTTGACTCAAGAAAAGGTGTGTTAAATTCACATGGAGATAGTCATCAAATGTAGTTTATCTCAAAATAGTCAGATGCATCACTTAAGTTCTCTTTGAACCTTCCTCTTCTGATGTTATAACCTCAGACTTGGACAAAAAAAGCAGCTTCCATTGCAGCAGTGTTCACCTAAGTTCTTCTACCACTGGGACCTCAAATCACTTCTTATTCTGTTCAACAGTTGACCCTTAAGGGCCCCCTGCTTCCTGGGATCTGGCCCTGTTGCTTACATGTCTTTCCAGAAGACTGAGTAATTGTGGTGAAAAAACAGTAGAAGCCCTGCCTGCCTGCTGCTCACTGACCCTCACTTGTACACAGCTCAGCATGAGTTAGTCAGTCCAGGAAATAACCTTATATGGGTCATGGATATCATGTGTAATACTTCACAGAGCCAACAAATCAGTCAGGAGAAGAAATAACTTCTGATACATCAAAGTCTCAGTCTGTCTGAAAAAGGAAGGAGAAAGACAATAAGTTTTACTGTGGGACACAGCTGTAAAATGCCAAGGTAGCAGTTACTGAAGAACTGTTTTTACCACTGTGCTGTATTTCAAAGTAGAGAGAGAGACACTTGCTGCCATTCTCACCTGTATTTTGTGACTTTATGGCTTTGTGTTTACAGTCTACTGCTGAGGACTGGCATGAATTAAAATCAAGATAGATTTACAGATGACTCATCTTTAACAGTCTCAGAGAGTAACAATCTTTGTTTTCAAAGATTGTTTGGACATGTGCTACATAGAGCACAGCATGATGTGTGTTTTCATATAAAACAGTGTCTCAAGAGGCAGGCAGAATGTTGTCTTAATCAGGACTTCATCAGACTTTGACAACTTTTTTACCTATCAAGAAAAATGATCTTGAAAAGAGATAACATGCCCCAACAGGAGATCAAATGAAGTGCACTGTTGCTATAGTTATATCATTATATTATTATTATTATCATCATTATAGTTAAATCATTTTTCAAGTAAATACATGTTGTAAGATCACAGAGTCATGGAAAGGAAAATCTGAGCACTTGTTTCTCTCACTGGAGCCCCAACATTTGAGTCATGTTGTCTTTCACAATGGAAAAATCCTCTGCATTTGAATGTGTAGAAAGTCTCGTTTTATGAACATGTGACTGTGCTTTTAGCACCTCAGCCCAGTAAGTGAGCAGCACTCTTATTTTCCAATGTACTCTTTCTTTACGGTCAAAAAGTAGTGACTAAAATGAAGTAGAATCACCAAGACTCACTACAAGTTGAAAACCTCTAAATACTAACAAAGCAGCAGGAAGATTTACAGCTGCCTTCAACAAGACCTATAATAACATCCTGGGAGTCTTTGATGTGCTGTTTTATGGTTTTGAGAGAAGCTACTATTTTTGGAAAAAAGCGAGTAAAGTTTATGCTCTGCAAAAAAAAATGTTACTGCAAACTTTAAGAGCATATATTCTCTATTTTACTATTATGTGTAATATTTAATCAAGACATTACACAAATGGAGGAATAATGCATCAAATGTTGGCAGAAAAAGCTTCATTTAGAGTCCTGGTGGTCATGGGGTCAGAGGTTAAAAAACATCTAACTGTTGAATTGTCTGAAAAGTGAGCAGAGGCCTGGAAGTCTTTCCTGTTTACTCTGATTTGGAGAAGTCTTCTCCTCCCTCTCCTCTCTCTTCCACCCCTGCTTTTCCGTCACAAATTTAGTTTGATTATTTTCCAGACTGCCACGTCGGTGTATGTGTGTGTTTAAGAATAGGCCTGCATAGACAGATGACTGTATGAACCTTGAACAGACATGGTTTACTCTGTTAGCGGTCACTGTGACACACAGAGCAGAGAGAAGGTGACCCTACTCCCTTCTATCCTCAGATGAATCATGGATGACAAAGCTGGCTCTTCAATCAAACTCTTGGTCTTAGCTCCCTGAGAGTCTCCCCAAATGCATCCCCCAGACCTCCTTACCCTCTCTGTTCACACACAAAACCCAGGAGGGGGCCGGCCTGTGGGCGGGGAGTATGGTAATATCCTCCAGAGGAAGTGAGCACAGTGTAGTGGAATGTAGTTGCCATTAGTGGGAGTTGAGCTGAGGTTGAGGCTAACAGCTAGCCTGCTATGTTGAATGTGAGCCGGAGACGCAGAGAAGAGTGATGAAAACATGCCTCACTTTACTGTAGTACCTGTGAAGGATCAAGCTCAGTCCAGCTATGATAGTCTCGAGGGGATTAACTGGGTGGATTACAGAGACACTGGACAGGACTACCATGATCATCAAGACACTGTCAGCTCTGATGGTAAGTCCCAAAACTTTTTCTAAGCTCTTCAATCTCCCAGATTATACCCAACAGGACTAATCTGGAAGTTGCTCATTTAGAAAGTGTGTCCTGAAAGTGATGGTTCTTGAGTAAAGACCAACGCAGCATGGGTGAAGCTTTGTCCTGGGAGGCTCTGAACAGCTGGTTGTATGGTTACCATGGCAATTCTCCAGCACTAGAAAGCAGTTTTCCTATAGCAGGCGGGTCTGCATTTGACAGCTAACTATGGGGAAAAAATGGCAATATTTCTGTTTTCATTTTGGAGTTTTCTCCTGTCACTCTTGGAGTCCTTTTAGAATAAAATCAGGGACAGATAACTAACAAAAGGGAAAACAATGACGGGGTGAGAACCGTGGGGGAAAGCACAACAGAGAGTGGGATTGTGTGAGGGAGGGGCTGGTACTACTGCAACCAGAAAAGGCCTCAAGTGCGTCCTCGCACAAAAGATGAAGCTCCCTTTGTGCCAAGGAGGGATTTCCTTTCACAGAGATTGGCTGCTTAACAACACAGGAGCAGATTTCTCCCTCCTCGCCTCTCTGCCTCAGCTTGTTTCTCACTGTCACTCACTTGTTTCTCCGCTGTATCAGCATGGAGAGGGGGATGAAGTCCCTGACAGAAGAGAAAGGGAGGACAAGGAGAGGAGTTTGTGGGATTATGTGAGAACAGGGCTGTTTTGTGTGGCCTCAGGGAGTGAACCAGATGGAGGAACAGAGTTGTCTAATAAAAGACATACATGGGTGTGGCCTTCAAATGAAGCACCCACGCTTTACCAAAGGGCCCAGAGGGCCAGGCGGTGTACAGAAACCACACACTGACTGGTCATCCATATGACATCACAGCCTGGCAGTGGATGTCTTGCTTTTTAAACCTAATTAAAACTCAAAGTAAACATAATGTAGGCTCTTGGGAGTAGTTGTCTCTGGGTTCACTGGTGGTTCAAGTTATGTATGTGCTGTTGTGTGTTAGTGCAGCAATATATGAATGTATATTAATCAATTTGTAAGAAATTAGTTCTATGCCTCCATGCATGAAATGGTATTTGCTACAATGAGTCACAGAGCATAACAAGGAGAAGAAGTCTGAGCACATGTTGACCCAGCTGTCTGCTTGTTCATTTGTGGAATGCATGAAGTCACCATGAAGAGCCAAACATTGTCCTCAAAAAGCAGAAATGCAAGTAAAACTATACTTTAAGAGTATAAAAAAGTGGCTGCTTGGATGCCGTCTAGCAGAAATTTGCACTGCGCCATTATGTAAGAAATGGGAGAGGAAAAGCAGATGTCCTGAAATGACCCTCCAAACTTCATGGAAGGGTTTGAGGTGAAGGAAAAAGCACTGGTGCTGTTTCCTGTCATCTTCCTGCTGTAACTCACTGTCACTCATCCGAAAGAAGCTTCCTGAGAAAAACAACTGTTAAACTTAGTGCAGTAAAGATGACTGTGTCAGAGAAGGTGAGAAAAATATGAAGAGGAAGTGAGACTGTGATTAATTATGAGATTGTACAAAGAGCAGACAGTAAAAAAAACATGTTACATTTCAAACATGTGAGAACTGAGCTGATTTATCTTCTCAAGTCATTTTTATTGCATCTTCACATGTTTTCATGTAGTAGAGCTATATGAAATCATAAAATTCTGTTGCTTTATTTAGCAACAGAATTTCCCCATTTCTCCAGCTGTAGTTTCCATGCGTGATTACGACATTCAGGCAGAAGAAAAGTTTGGTCAGCAACTACTCTGTGATATAAGATGCCCAAATGTGGGTGTACATACAGCATGATTTCATGATGGGAGTGGTGGGTCGCAGTATGACAGGCCTATGCTGTGTGTCTTAGCTTCAGTGTGACGTTAGCAAACATGGAGGAAGTGACACAGTGCAGAGTCTGTTCCACCCTGTGAACTTGGCTCTGTTCAACACAGCACAGCATCTACACTGTGCTCATTGTAACAGCACTGCACTCCTGAGCAGAAGCACCCAACCTGAAACAGGCCTCACATAACAGGGAGGAGAGTTAGTTACAGACTCTGCTCCTCTTAGTTTCTTGTTTTATAGGTGGAAATAGGAGGATTGATATAAGATAAATAAATAACAAGAGTGTATATGCTGAACACAGCTTGTTCTTGCTTTATAATGCTTTCTTAAGTAAGTCACAGGGCAACAAAAGGTTGTTCAGCTCATATACCAAGCTTGTTTTTTACACTCTGAATTAAATGATTACTTTGACCACTTGAGGGCAGTGAGCAAACTGACACCATATTTCAGCATTCTGCTGTCTTTCTGTTATGTTTTCATGACTTCGGGGCACAGGCATGTAGCAGTGGCTACATGCCTGTGTCTCGACATATCCCACGGATTGTTCACCTAAATGATGTACTTGCATGTTCTTAGCACAAATGCTCTGTTATGCCAATATGTCAGGGCTGTGTGTTAAAGGAGAGAACAGAAAAAAACAACAAATCACAGGTTTGTCTGTTTAAATATAAGTCTAATCAAGCGTACAGTGTGAATGTGTCTTATTTGCCGTGGCTTAAATCAAGCAGTGCTTTAGAAACATTAGCAATGAGTAGATAACATGCAGAATGCTGCAGTGTGTTCCCTCTCTGATTCAGGAGAACAGGCGATCGTTGCTGTCATGCTGTCCGGCATGCCACACAGATGGCCCTGAGATAAACACACACTGAGCTGGAGCCCAAATGTGGAGATGATGACAGAGCTAGAACAATGTCAGACACTGACGTTCAAGTCCTTGTGATTTTGTATTCAGACCCTCATATGATAAAGCTCATATTTTAATTTAACTGTTTACCACACCTCATTTCCTGTGATGCATCTCTATTTCCATCCAATCATCCGCTATCTTTGGTCCATCTGCTCATTCAAGTCAAAGTGACAACACAGCAGGAAGACATTCAGTGTGTCTGATGTTGAAGACGTCAGTAAACAAACCGTGCACCACTAATGATGAAGACATTTATACTCTAGTTTTCATTAATCAGTGCTTCTAACCTGCTTGTTTATGTTTGTGAATTTAAGATGTGATAATTTAGCACAAAATGATCAGCTCTTTTGCATCTTTAGGTTGAGCTACACGTCACATTTTTGTTGGTTTTTTTTTTTTAACAAATGTGCATTGTTTTTTTTTTTAAACTGCAAATCCAGGCTTGTTATCAGATAAACAGAGTAGCAATATGATACTGTGTAACTTCATTTTTAAACATCATCTGAAAACTGTTTTAATGTGATGTCCCTGTTGATGTCCTTTGACAAAACAGCAGAAGTACATTGAGACAGGAACAGTTCTTTCTCAGCTAACAGTGACTGCTGTCAAAAGTGCCATAACCGGACTGATTTTTTTTTTTTTTTAAACTGTCACACAAGCTTGCTACTCATCATATGTGCAGCACATGATGTGTAAATTGACAAGACACTCTGTATCCGCTTTATAGGTTGTGGTCTAGGATATGTTCTCTAACATTTACAGAGTAAACAGTACAAATATGGATTGTGTTGGTGCAAATGTAGAGTTTGAACTTCATTGAGTGTGTGAAACTGTTTGACAAACATACTGCAGAAAGACAGTTTTCCTGATGAGACAGCACTTTGATACCCCAATGCCCCTCTTCCCCTCCCACCTTGACCCCCTGAGGTGAAGCTAAGCTGCCGTCCTTTTCCTCATCATTAACACTTATCACAGCTAATATGTTTTGCTGGACCACTCAGCAGGTAAGCATTCCTCAGATCTATTCAGATTAAACACACACACACACAAAGACACACGCACAACTGCAAGTGTTGCCGTTTGCCACAGCTGATTTCAGCAGCCCAAGAAAACAAAACAGAGCACTAAAAACAAAACTACTTTTCAAATATCCACACTGGTTTTATATCGAGGGAAGCTTTACTTTTTTTCTGGGTTGTTTTGCAGAGAGAAATTAAATTAAACTTCATAATAACCTTTTTAAATCATTGATGTGACTGTTCTTATGTATCGTGACGGCCTGTACATTTTTTAAAAACTATTTTGGGGCTTTTGTGCCTTTATTCAGTGAATAAAGTGGGAGAAAGGGAGGACAGATTTGGAACTGACATGGCAAATCCTGTATGTCTGCTAGCAGTTCTGCTTCTGTACATAGGGTACACAATTTAACTGCTAGACTGAGCAATCCAGGTCTGTACAGGTTAATAGGATTAGTATAACTTTTCACAGATGGATTATAGATTTGTGATCTTCTTTTTTTCTGTCACCTGCTTTAAATACATTTTGAACTGCAGACAATAACAGGACAAAACAAACACAATGAGATAACAGGGCTCTGCATTTGCAAGATTGAGACTTCAGCATCAGTTCTTTTCTTAATTTCCTTCTTATTCTGACGTCTGTATCTGCTCATAAGGCATGTGAATTATTGGCATTTTGGTCTTACTGTTCATGTCCAGATTTTGTCCCATTCATGTTGTAGCCATTTATAAGAAGTGAGAGTGATTCTGAGAGTGAGGAGAAACATTTATCAGACCTGCAGACATAAAACAACCTGCATAGATCAAAAACAGTGTACTCGTCCGCAACCAGTTGACGTTAAGTCTCACTATGATTTCAAGGCATACATAGTAAATAGAGCAGAGGATGGAGGTCTCCCTCTAAACACACACGCCTATATACATAAACCCACCCACACCAACTGCAGGCTCAGAAGAAACTGAACTCCCTCGCCAACTTGCTGTACAAAGTCAAATTAGTCGGGCAGGAGAGGCTTAGCTGCATGACTTCTCAACCTCTTAGTATTAAGTCTTGAATGTTATTAAAGGGGAAGTTTAGCAAAGAGGCTTTTACAAATCATAAGAAGCTAATGGACACCAATATTGTTTTCCATGTCTGAGAAGCAAGGTTTTGAGAAGCAGAGGCACTTTGGAGTTTCTCCTTCTTAAGCAGTAATGGCTTTGGAAATGTGCCCTCTGAGAATCACTGTAAAAATGTGCGAATGCTCTAAATATGTCACCCAAGTAAACTGCAAAGAAATATGTTTTGTGCCCCTTTCGTGAAGTGGTTGGTTTGGCAACAAATCATGGAACAGCATATAGATTTCAGTTTTGTACAAGAAGGATTTCTGTAAATGTTGCTCGGTGCTCCTTGCACTTTGAAAAGTCTTGTCAGCGCAGCATTTTGTCTAGGAATTGATCTGCTTTTAAAAACATAACACAGACTTTCAGACACTCCTGACACATAGTCTGGAGGAACAACTTAAAAAGTCAAGTATTGATTTTTTGCCTCCAGAAACACATTACATACACATTATCTTGAATACTTATCTACATGTGATTTGTCAGTAGAAAGCAAAAGTCATGCTCCCTACTTGATGCATCCGTCTGTATACGTGTCGCCCTGCAGCACAGACACTCTTTGATCTCCTGGCTGGGGGGTGTGGGGGCCGAAGCGACATGTCGGTGCACGTTGCTGTAAAGCCTCTGTGCTGCCCAGTGCACACCGCAGGACTCCTGTGTGCCTTCATAACATGCCTGTTAATCTTTAATCTTTTTAATTAGACATTTAATGTCAGGTTATTAACAAGAGACCCCCCCCCCCCCCGTCTCGACAGATCCAAAATGAAGGTGACTTTTAGTTTGAGAACCCAGGACTAAGTTAGAGACTTTATTACTTCAGGTTTTAGCAGCGGGGTAGAGCATGTTGAAATTACATCATGTAAATTAAGACTAGATGTCTCTACAGGGTTACCAGATTCTCCATTTAACTTGCAACAGTTCTGTCTTTGTTGCTTCAACATGTATTACACACCAAGGAAGGCACTGACATCCAATGGACACTAGAGGACAGTGTTTGCATCATTTTTACTCCCATCTTTGCTCATGTCACCACAGTCTTGAGTGGTTTTCAGTGTTGAGCAGACAGGCCTGCAAGAATACAGAAACCATTTTTATATGTTGTCATGTTACAACTTTACACCAAATTAGATTTAGTTGGGGTTGAATGACCAGGACCAACACAGAGTAGTCCAAGATTCTGAGGTACGTGGAGGAATATTATAAATGGTACACTACAAATTGTGTACTGAAAAATAATAATAATACAAGGTTAGACAAAACCCTTGGACGAAACACAAACAACCCTCTTTCCTACAGTCTTTTTCTCCCATCAAATGCGAGCTTTTTGAACTGCCCTTGTTTGATGTTTAATCAGTCAAAAGTCCAAAAAGTTCTATTTGTCTTTCAGGTTGTAGCAGAAGTGTACTGACATCTTCATTAATCAGATAATACTGTGGAAAAGACTAATGATACTTATCCAACCTTAACATAAATGCACATAAAGAATCTTTAACACTGAGCTTCTTTGGTGTACCTTTAATTTCTCCCTTGGATCTTATGCCCTCCTCAGCAGACAGGTGCTGTGTATGTGTGTTTGTGAGTGAGCTACCACTGTATCCTCTCCTCCCCACCTCTCACCCCCCTCATCGTGCAGCATACGTTAGATCAGGCTTCTGAATGAGTTTTCACCCTGGGTGACTGGGTGTCCTGGATTGTAATTGACTATTCCCCCAGCTAGAGCACAGAGTACACTGCTGCAGACTGCACACACAGCACACAGCTATGCTCACACACACTGATTCTAGCAGCAGTGGGACACACAGCACAGGTGAGTGAAGACCAGCATTGACACTCAACTGACTGATTTGCAACAAAGCAGAGAAATTTCAAACATAGTTAAGATTATTTTTCTTTTCACATCTTCTCACTCTGTAGCTTGGCAGTCTTTGTGCGTCAGGATTACTTTGTGTTTTGAGATGCTGCTGTTGGAGTTTACATGCTCTAATAACCCAAGGTTAGGTAATTCCTGGGTAATGAGGTGTGTGCATGCCTCTGATGAATGCTTGTGTGATAAGTTTTCAGAGCTATTTTGCGTGAAATAATTGCTCCGGGCACCGTGCTCATCGCTGTGTGGTTCTTTTCTTCAAAAGCAGAAAATAATGAGAGTAAAATCTAATTATGTGCCTCTTTATCACCTGGACTCTGCTTTGTTAAGCTCTGCTGCTTTTGGCCTTTGACTCCAGATTTACTGCATGAATTTGATTAACTATGGAAAACAATTTAGGTGGAAAGGATGGCGGGATGTTGATGACATATATAAACTAACATGACCCACCTTTAAACACTATATTTGTGTTGATCTTTTTGTAAATACAAATACATGTGAAAACCATAAAAATGTGTGTGTGTGTGTGTGTGTGTGTGTGTGTGTGTGTGTGTGTGTGTGTGTGTGTGTGTGTGTGTGTGTGTGTGTGTGTGTGTGTGTGTGTGTGTGTGTGTGTGTGGTATTGCACTACAGCAGATTGATGTTAACACAAATTAGAAACTAGAATAGTCCTTTTTATTCTCTTTATCCTCTAAATCAGCACTGATGATGCTGGGCGCTCATAGCATCCTTGGAAGTCAGGTTATGGTTTTATATAGGATAACTCACTTTTTTCTACTCATTTTTTTAACCCAAAGTTTGTTTGTTTTTTCCTCTTTAGGACATGGAAATCACAAAGAGGACAGTCCATTTCTTAACAGTGCTGATGCTGCCAGCAAGAAGAATGACTTCTATGACCGTAACCTTGCTTTGTTTGAGGTCTGTATTTTGTGGCTTTCTCTTATTTTTTTTTTATTAAAGATAAACTCAAAGCAAAGCCATTAATATAACTTCTTACCCTCTCTCTTCCCACAGGAAGAGCTGGACATCCGGCCGAAGGTCTCCTCTCTGCTCAGCCGCCTGGTCAGCTACACCAACATCACACAGGGAGCCAAGGAGCATGAGGAGGAGGAGAGCGCACAGACCTCACGCACGAAGACTCCCAAGGTCAGGAGCGGAAGAACACATGCCTTACTGTTTCTACTACAAGTACATGAAGTCTATCGAGGTTTAGAAACATTATCCTCCAGCTCTGGCTGAAGTTCTGGTTTAGTATTAAGACTTGCTGATTGATTGCTTCTGCCTTTGGCTGCTCTGCAGTCACAGTATGGCTGTGTAAGACCTGCATACATGGACAGAGCTGATAACATGATTGGATGACCTTTAAAAAGTGCATCAGTCAATACTAATGATCAGTCAACTTGTTTCCTGAAATGTCATGGTCAATACCCTCCTCCCTCTCTCCCTCTTTCTCTCCACCAGTCTCCCAACATGGGCACTCTGATGGGGGTCTACTTGCCATGTCTGCAGAACATTTTTGGTGTCATTCTTTTCCTGCGACTGACGTGGATTGTTGGGATGGCTGGCATCATGCAGTCCCTCCTAATCGTCCTCATGTGCTGTTCTTGTGTTAGTATGCGCACACACACACTGAATGACAAACTCACACACACTGCTACTCTACACCATGAACTATCTAGGCCTGATTTTATTAGTAAACCATCTGATAGAAACCATATGGCTGCACAAGCAGGCACAGTAATCCAGGGTTAATGTAGCTTTAAATCAATTTTTATTTTTCTTAATGTTAGCATCCTTTTGTTACCTTTTATCACATGATAAATATAACAGCTGTGTTAACTTTAAAGTATACAAGCTGTACTCTAAATGTTCATGTTTTTAAATACATGTCATGTTCTGACTTTATTGACTGGGTCCTAACTGGGGCATTGACTTATGCAGTGGTGGCATGTTATATATGTGCAGACATGTATATTGAATAGAGTTTATTTCTCATTTCTATCTCCATTAAGTGTTACACAATGTTATACCACTATGCCTTTTAGCTAAATCCTTTAAGGGTTAAACTTCCTTGGGTGTAGTTTCAGTTTGGGCTGTTTTTAGTGAACAAACAGATACTTCTTGTCTCTTTGCTTGATTTTTTTTTTCTGACAAAAAAAGTATAATCATCCTATCTTTTAACCATCAAATGTATCACTCACTGTGAATATCTTATCCTCGTAAAAGTAGCCAGAGGCTCTCTTAGCGTGTCATCAATCATGTGGTCTGACATGTTCCCCGTGGCAGCAATTCAGGCACTGAAAAATCACGACACATAAATTGCCGATGTTGTTGCTGGTAGTCTTGCTTGCTTTTGTAGATCATAAAAAGGTATCACCGTTAATTTCCATCTGTGTGGCCAAAAACTCTTCACAGGGGCTTTCAAGAAAAATGAATGTCTAATGTCACAGTTTATAATCCCTGGGAAAGAATGAGTCCTGTCTCTGACATGGAGTAGTAATGGTTATTTGTCTAAGAATATGTTTTATATTTATTCCTCTCTTTTTCAGACAATGCTCACAGCCATATCAATGAGTGCCATTGCTACAAACGGTGTTGTTCCAGGTAACACTTCACTTTCACTCATTACAGTTTCATTCAGCAGATGCTTTTGTCCAAAGTGACAGACAACACAGAACAGTTGGGGTTCAGTGCCTTGCTCAAGGGCACCTCAGGAAACTAGGCAAACAGCTCTCCAGCTATCAGCACAATCCTCAATCTTACTCCACATTCAAACCAGCAACTCTCAAGTTACTGAGCCAGGTCCCTATGGACTTAGCCACTGCCTTCTGTCCACTGCTGTTAATTAACTGAAAAAGACAACCAGCATTGCTTCATAACACCTCTTGTCACAACTTAATGTGTGTTTTCACCAGAATCTGTATTATGAAGACAAACACTGCTCTACAAATCGTTGGTCCTTGAATTAAAGACTTCTCTTCTCCCACAACATATTTTTCCACTTGGGGGCAGTAGAGATTTACTAAAGTGTCCATAGTAGGCCACAGATTTTGTTGTGTCTAACACTTTTTTTTTTACTGTTGCAGCTGGAGGGGCATACTTTATGATCTCACGCTCTCTTGGCCCGGAGTTTGGAGGGGCTGTTGGCCTGTGCTTCTACTTGGGCACCACCTTTGCTTCTGCCATGTACATACTGGGAGCCATTGAAATCTTCTTGGTCAGTGTTGCTGAAATAGTATTCCTTCAGCTCACTTTTTGTATGCTGAGATTTCTGTATACTCTTACCTACTTGGCTGGGCATGTGTGGCAATCATCCTGTTCTTTTTCTTCATTCTTTTCTCAGAAATATCTAGTCCCTCAGGCGGCCATCTTTCATGCCACAGACCCTCTTGGGAGTGACAGCGCCATGTTGAACAACATGCGAGTCTATGGCTCCATCTGCCTCAGTCTAATGGCAGTGGTGGTTTTTGTGGGGGTGAAATATGTCAATAAGCTGGCTTCTCTTTTCCTGGCCTGCGTCATTATCTCAATTATCTCCATCTATGCTGGAGCGATCAAATCTATGACACATCCACCTGAATTCCCGTAAGTCTGCAGAGAAGATTTCTGAGACTTTGTCTCAAAAGGAAGCAGTCTGCATAATTGTAATTCAGTGTTTAGGAGGGGTGTTGGTATCAATTTGAATGAGGTGTTTATTTCACATACAATATGATTCATGCTCTTCAATTTTCATTTGTCTGTCCTTTTTATGATTGCCATCATTTTTATAAGGAGCTGTGATTATTATAATAAGATATTGTGTTCTTCAGCTAAAATCAATCTTATGACTTTCATTGTGGAAAATGTTTCTGATTTTGCTTTTTATCGTGATGACTTGAAGAGAAAAGATGAATTCTATTTCTGTTCATCTTCACATTGTAGGATCTGCATGCTGGGAAACAGGACTTTGGTGAGAGATCAGTTTGATGTGTGTGCGAAGACTGTGACAAAGGGTAACATCACAGTTCCCAGTCAGCTGTGGGAAAAGTTCTGTCTGCCTGGTAATATGAGCAGCGCTCAGTGTGACGACTACTTCACGCAGAACAATGTGACAGAGATACAGGGTATTCCAGGACTGAGCAGTGGGATTATTAGAGGTACGTTTATCACAGGTTCATCAGGGATTTAAGTAGAGAATAAAATCTGGTAGTATATTAAAGGTAACGGCTCTCAAGCTTGAATGTAATCTTGGATAGAAAAAGTGAAGACTTTTTTTGAAAGGCTTGCTTAAATGCAACTCTTATTCAATTTAATTTGACTAATGATTGGCTGTCTCTTCTCTCTTGTTAGAAAACATGTGGGGCAGCTACATGAAGAAAAGTGATATCTTAGAAAAGGCTTCTCTGCAGTCAGTGGATGCTCATGGCACTGTGGGCACCTTTGGCATGTATGTGTCAGCAGACATCGCCACATCTTTCACGCTTCTGGTGGGGATCTTCTTCCCGTCTGCCACAGGTAAAACAATGTTGCCAACCAGGAACATGGCTGTAAGGGTACATAGATGACACTTCTTTTCAATTTGGTTTAATTCAGTCTTCATTTTTTTTTTGTAAATAACACGATGTGCAGGTGACATCTTCAATATTGGCTTTTGATGCAGCATGCAGGTTTTAACATAGATAAATCAAACTCAGTGCAACTAAACTGGTTGCTTTAAACCTTTTCAGCCAGTAGGAGGCATAGTCAAACCAGTATATGTTCTTGGTCTGTAACTCTTCTCTTTGACAGGTATCATGGCTGGTTCCAATAGATCTGGGGATCTTCGTGATGCTCAGAAGTCAATTCCTGTGGGGACTATCTTAGCTATTACAACTACTTCCCTTGTCTGTATCCTTATTGGAGTGAAAATGCAAGAACTACTCTCATGTGTCCTCTCCAAACAGAGTAGAAGAGCAGGTTTTGTTATGGAATCCCTTGACGTCTTGTATTCAGATTTCAGCTCGGTGGTCCTGTTTGGGTCTTGTATTGAAGGAGTAGTCCTCAGGGACAAGTAAGTTCATTGTGGTTGATTGATTTAGTGCGACCAATAATGGAGCAAAAAAGATAAACTCAGCATGTTTTTGCAGGTTTGGGGATGCAGTCAGAAAAAACTTGGTGGTGGGAACGCTCTCTTGGCCATCTCCGTGGGTCATTGTCATCGGCTCCTTCTTCTCTACAGTTGGGGCGGGCCTTCAGTCGCTAACAGGGGCTCCACGGCTTCTACAGGCCATTGCCAAGGACAACATCATTCCTTTCCTGAGGGTGGGACAGCACACTCAAAGGCATTTTACAGTCATTTACTGCAGGGCAAAACAAGGCTATTGATACACAGTCTATGGTGTTCAGCATGTGGGAGTTGAAATGTTGGCATTTGGTTATATTTGTTTGACTTGCAAGCTTATTTGGATATGAAACTGTACCTTCCAAATAAATGATTTGCATATCTCTGTTTGAATGTTTTGAATTTTTTATGTTTCAGGTGTTTGGTCATGGAAAGACAAATGGAGAACCTACATGGGCTCTGCTGTTGACTGGTCTTATAGCTGAGCTGGGCATTCTTATTGCCTCCCTTGATATGGTTGCTCCTATTCTTTCTATGTAAGGTCACACATATGCAAACACGAAACAAAAACATACAACACATTCTCTTCAGCTTGCTTCAGCTCCACTGATAATAGGGTATCATCCTCATCAAGTGTGTGTGTCCTTATCCCACAGGTTTTTCTTGATGTGCTATCTCTTCGTGAACTTAGCCTGTGCCGTTCAGACCCTTCTACGCACTCCCAACTGGAGGCCGCGGTTTAAGTACTACCACTGGTGAGCAGCTTACAAGTGTTCATACTTGTACATGTGTTGTGTTTGGTTTGCTTCAACTTTTCCACACAAGGACTATCCTGGCTATATCACCCATTCAAATGAACTGAGTGATAAGACACACACTGCATTATTAGACTTTTTGTATAAAGTTCCTTCTTGATAAGCATTAACCTAACTCTATGTCACACCTGCAGGGCTCTGTCCTTCCTTGGCATGAGTATGTGTCTGGCTTTAATGTTCATCTCCTCTTGGTACTACGCCATTGTAGCCATGGGGATTGCTGGGATGATCTACAAGTACATTGAGTACCAGGGGTATGTCTCTGGCCATGTGTTATTATTTGCTCTTTTGATGTGCTGAACTTATGCACATCAGTGGTTTGGGGTTGGTTGCATCCCAGTGTTTCCAGCTGATATTTGCATGTCCAGTTTGGATTCTTTTGGCAGCTGTTCTCTTAAAATTTCTGTCTTTGTTATGTTTGTGTCATCTTCTGTGTACAAAAAACAGAGCTGAGAAGGAGTGGGGAGATGGTATAAGAGGGCTGTCTCTTAGTGCTGCACGATATGCCTTATTACGGCTGGAGATTGGCCCGCCCCACACCAAGAACTGGAGGTACAGCAAGGATATGGCATCCTGATAGCGTAATGAACAAACATACAGTGACACTGAATCAGTAAAATAAAGTAAATCAGTAAAAAAAATTGTAAACATTTTTTCGATGACATTTATCATCATCATTTCAACCTAGACCTCAATCTTGACACACACTTTTACGAAGTCTTCGTGAATAGGTACACCTTTGTCCCTTGGCTTTTCTCACACTGACTGTTTTTACACACTTCAGACCCCAGCTGTTGGTACTGCTGAAGCTAGACGAGGATCTCCATGTTAAATACCCTCGCCTGCTCACTTTTGCCTCGCAGCTGAAGGCAGGAAAGGGTCTCACCATTGTGGGCTCTGTCCTCCAGGGGAACTTCCTGGATGGCTATGGTGAAATGCAGGCAGCTGAGCAGGTAAACACTAGAAAGGGTCAGATACTGTACATGCTCCATACTGTACTGTCTATACTATTCTCTTTTGTGAACTAATGCTGACTGTGCTGCCGAACAAGCACTTGTTGTTATCACCAAAGCACAGCGACCAGGGGAAATTGTTTCAATATCAGTTTAAAACATTTGTTTTACTTAGCTTATATTTAATTTATCTAAACTTTCTCAAAATCTTGTCAGGCATCAGTCAATCGGTCATAAATGAATAAATAAATGAATGAATAAAGTTTAATAGCTGTTTAAATATCTATTTGCTTCTATCCCCTTGATGTGACTAACGTTATATTTCCCATGCTGTCCCTCAGGCTATTAAGAATATGATGGAAATTGAACGAGTAAAAGGTTTCTGCCAAGTGGTTGTAGCTGCTAAGGTGCGGGAGGGTGTTGTCCATCTGATCCAGTCCTGTGGTCTTGGGGGAATGAAGCACAACACTGTGGTGATGGGCTGGCCATACGGCTGGAGACAGAGTGAGGACCCTCGGGCCTGGAAGACTTTTATTAGTAAGTGTCTCACAGATTTACAGTGCTTTAAAGTCTCAACCAGACTGTAAATTACTGCAGTACAGAATTGCCTACCATTTGTTCAACAGATAAAAACTTAGTTCAGTTTACCAAAAGCTAAATTCAGGTTGTAACTAAATTTATTTAAGTGATTTATGATGTAATATTCATGCCTCTGTCTGTTTTAATGTCAGACACAGTGCGCTGCACCACAGCTGCCCAGCTCGCCTTGATGGTGCCCAAAAATGTCTCCTTCTACCCAAGCAACCATGAGCGCTTCACAGATGGCAACATTGATGTGTGGTGGATCGTCCATGATGGGGGGATGCTAATGCTGCTTCCTTTCCTGCTCAAACAGCACAAAGTGAGAAAGCAGATTCATTCTAAGCTCATTTAGAAGTTTGAGATGATGTTGTTTTATCATATCTGACAAAAGTGCACTGTGCTAACAGTCTTTGAAGGTTCTTCCAAGAATGATGAAAAGGGGTCTAAAGGCCCTCAGAGTTTTATTGTTACTTATTTAATAATACTACAAGAAGTTAACCTGTAATTCCTGAATTTGTGGTACTTGGGGATTTCTGTCAGGAGAAAGCTTTTTACAACCTGTGTTTTGAAGTAATTTATTTATATCTATATTTATTGTACTTAGCTTGGCATTTGTAGTGAACTAGACCCTTAACTCACATTTCAGGTTTGGAGGAAGTGTAAGATGCGCATCTTCACCGTAGCACAGATGGATGATAACAGCATCCAGATGAAGAAAGATCTGGCTACGTTCCTCTACCAGCTAAGGATAGAGGCTGAGGTGGAAGTGGTGGAGATGGTGAGAATTTCTCTTACACAAACACCAACCTGGGTAAAGGTTAACAGCAACACGGTATAGAGTTTTTTCTTGCTATAGAAAGAAGCCAGTATAAATGACAGTAGGCTACACCATTTTATCCACATCATTCAGAGACAGTATGTGTAACTGATTAGAATTAAATAATGTTTGTCTAATGATTCTTCAGCATGACAGCGACATCTCTGCATACACCTATGAGCGAACGTTAATGATGGAGCAGAGGTCCCAGATGCTGAGGCAAATGCGTCTGTCGACTGCAGAGAGACAAAGAGAAGTATGTTTGCTTTTGTATGATTTACTGCTCATGAATTTCTTGATTTCTCTCTGGAATTTAAAGCTCAACTCAACTCTTTGTCATGCTAAGAGTTAATCATGTACTGTATTCTGAAAACCAAGCCTTGTTTTTTTTTTTTTTCATTGCCACTGCAGGCCCAGCTGGTGAAGGACAGACACTCTTTAGTACGTATGGGAAGTCTTTACTCAGATGAGGAGGAGGAGGCGATAGAGATTCCTCCAGAGAAGGTACAGATGACATGGACGAGAGAGAAGTGTGAAGCTGAGAGGAGAAACAGGAACAATGCTCCTGAGAACTTCAGAGAACTCATGAGCCTCAAACCGTGAGTGGAGAGTTTCCCGTGTCACCTCCCCTGTATTATGTTAGTTAACAGCAGACAGCAACAGATCTTTCTTTTCTTCATTTCTTCATTGATTCATGTGTCCCTCTATTGCCTTCCTAGGGATCAGTCCAATGTGCGGCGGATGCACACAGCTGTGAAATTAAATGAGGTGATAGTCAACAGGTCCCATGATGCTCGATTGGTGCTGCTCAACATGCCGGGGCCACCTCGAAACGCAGAAGGGGATGAGAACTGTATCCTTTCTAAGTGATATGAGTGTTCCACAGAGGTGTTGCATAATTCTGAAGGAGATACTTTAGAGACTGAAGTGGACCGTTAAAGCTGTAGTTTGGCTGGTTTTCATTCTTTAACCTGTACCTCAGACATGGAATTTCTGGAGGTGTTGACTGAAGGCCTGGAAAGAGTGTTGCTTGTGCGAGGTGGGGGTCGGGAAGTTATCACAATCTACTCATGACCAAATTTTAGGAAGCACTGGCCTCATCACAACACATTCCAGCCCTGAATACAGGATGCCACACATTGACTCTGCTTCTGGTTAGAGGCATCAATTTCATACTCTCTAGATGAAGTACAGACTTTTGAGTACAAAAGATGTATTTTTCTATTTTTGTAGAATACTGTGGCACATCCTTGTACATATCCACCTATCGGTTCCACAGTCCTGCTTTACAAATGAAAGTTGTTGCATTTAAAGGAGAAAACACTGCTTTTGTGTCAAGAAGTCAAACTCTAGATAAGTGTTTCTTATTTATAGCTCACAAATTGTTTATTAGTGCAAGATTTTTTTTTTATTTCTGATTTTTTGGAAGCACATTTTTATTTATTTATTTATTTTTACAGCAGTCCCGCTGAAAGATAATAATGTAGCTGAAAGTAATGTTTGACATTGGCTCTGCTCTGCAGAAGGCACAAGTTTGTAAATGTAGCTGAGATCATAAAGGACGTTTATAAAGAGTTATAATTTATGGATTTTGGAAAGACATTTGTGCTACTGACAAAAACCATGAGCGTGTGAGTATCAGATGTCATATTTGAAACATGCTCATCTGCACACAAGACATTTAAATTCAAGATTCTTCAGATTTTTATGACATACGAACTAATTTTTGATATCCGTCGTGTGACTTTGTTACTGCAAGAGCAATAAGTTATATTTACATTGTGTTAATAATTCAATACACAGTAGTTTCACTGTTAGTGTCCTCCACCATTAGTGCAAACAAGCACACTGGTTACACTTTTAGTATTATACATACAAAACATGTTTCAAGAGCAAAGATTAGAATCATAGAGACAACTTTAAACTTTGGTGAAGATGTCACTTCTTTTCAGGCTTCTTCTAAAAAGCTAAGTGTTTCAGTATTTCAGGCCAGCATACTGTGTGAGGAGCAGCTGCTTTTTTTTCTATAGCAGATTCAGAAATCAGTAAGCCAATATATATATATTTATATGTGAAGGCTTAAATCAGACATTTCACATGAATCACCCTGTCCAGAGAGTGCTCTTTACCCCTATCTGCTTTGTGTTTTAGTTAAAAGAAACTGGTACTACACGCTCTTTGAATGTAAACTACATGTCAGCAGTATTTTAGAAATGCTTTGACTTTCATTTTTGTCAAGCAATGAGGTTAATATGGGAAAGCTTTGGATCATTTCAAAAATTATGCATATGGTGGAGACAAAATTAAGATACTAAAATTAGCTCACCAAAGTTCATGTGCCAATTACAAAAAAAAGACAAAGAAAAGACAAAGGGAGTATTTTTGGACAAACTGCAGTTTAGTTAATATAAAATGAACATAACTGTTTTGTAAAATGTCATCATGTCTTATTTTGCTGTATGATAAAAATAAAAGAACGTCTGTTTAAAAAAAACATGCACCCTGTTTGTGAATATATAGATATATATGTATAAACACACACAAAACACCCCTTACCTTAAACTAAAGTTGGGCTTAAACTAAATGTCTGTCTCAGAGGTGAAAAAGTGATTAGCTTCCTCTCGTCTATACTGACCTTTGAAGTACCAGGATGACACAGCTTCACAATCTCAATAAGCCCTCCAAAGAAAAATAAGCTGAACTGAGTTTCAAAATATTCAGTCAGTCATCAGCAGGCTTGACATCATTAGCACTATGGCCAGGATTAGCTGACCTCTTGGTCTCTGTTGGGATCTTGAGGAGAGCTTCTGGTCAGAGGGAAGCCCTCTCCTGTCAGGGGGTCTGAGGTCCAGCCTGCAGGGGTTCTGAACCTCTTCAGTGGGAACCTGGGCCTCACTGGGCAGGTCCTTAATCATCTTATCACGGACCTGGACACACAGTGAGATGAGAGGAGGATGATGGAAAAAGTGATCCTTGCTGTAATCGTGATGGAAATCAAATATGTAAAAACCAATGGGTTTCAAGGAGTGTAATAAAAAGCCCTTTGATAGCGTGCCTTTGCTTAAATCATACTAGAACTATTTTCTCAATAACGGAAAAAAAAATCGTTAAGCTCACCCGCTCCACTTTCTCAAAAACTTGTAGGAAGTTTCTTCGGAGGACATTAGCCAGCTCATTCTCAGTCCAGTTTCTTTGCAGGAGCTCCTGGATCAGGGCGGGATACTTTGACACATCCTCTAACCCCCGAGGAAAGCTGGTACCAACAACAAAAATAAAAACCCATTTCAATGCACATTTTTGATTGGCTACAAAAACCACCAATTCTGACAGCTGCTTAACATGTTACCAACTGTTATGAATAAGCAACAGTAACAACAAAAACTTGGATAAATCTGGTTGATTTATAGTTCCTTGATTACTTTTCTGTTTCTGTTTGGACTGGATTGTTGCCAGAGAGAAGCCATGTGAATTTGCTGTTGCAGTCCTCTTTGTATGGGTTTCAGGAGTACAAAGTTATTGATTTTTACCATTTTCAGCCAGATGACAGCTGAGAAAGCTGAATCGCTGATAGCATGACAGACTAACAAGCACAAAATCAATCTGGCTCAACAGCAGCCAGGAATATGTTGGAAAAGGAAAATTGAGACCTGCACACTTTTATTTATTTTTGTTTTAAAGAGTATGGGGTGTGTGAGCACATTTGTCTCAGAGCAAGAGAAAACAACAAAACACAAAAACACCCTCAGTTCTGTAAATTTAATATGTGCCAATCTGCCTCAGGTGCAGAGTGGATTTTTCTCACCTAACAGCACCTTCATAGTCCCCTCCAATTCCTATTGATTCATCTCCAATCACACTTTTGATGTGATCAAAATGATCTGTAAATCAAATATATAAAAGAAATGAATACAATAGATTTTCTGTATTTTGAATAAACACTTGACGGGGACGCCTCACCAGCCACGCGAGAGATGTTGGCTTCATCCTTGCAAGAAATGAATTTACTGTGGAGATTCACCATGATCATTCCCTCTTTCTTTTTCTGAAAACACAACACATCAATGTCACTGACAAGACTGGTGAATTAGATAGAGGTCTCAAGTAAAACGAAACATATGAGGACAAGTTTTCAACATCTAGCTTCATGACTGTGCCACTTGTACTCATTGTTTCTGTGCCTGTATGTCAGGCACAGAAACAATGAGTACTAGTCAGAGCTCGTCTTACCCAAACTCACAGGCTTGCTCTGCAACTTCCACAGATATCTTTAAGGAAATGAGAAACATGCCTGCTGAATTGAGGTTAAACAATCTTTATATAACAATATATCATTTACAGTCAGCCTTTCTTTACAGCAGTTAGAAGTTAATATATCTTGCAAGGCAATTAAGCATAAATCCAAATCAAATTATCCTTGGATTTTAAGAAAGTTTTTGAGATGGTGTTGTGTTAAAATACATGCTGTGCTCGGAACAGTTAACCACTTTTGCAGTTTAAGGAGATAGAAGTAAAACTTGCAATAATATCAATTAATTGTGTGTATACACACACACACACACACACACACACACACACACACACACACACACACACACACACATATGTGTGTGTGTGTGTGTGTGTGTGTGTGTATATATATATATATATATATATATATATATAGATAGATAGATAGATAGATAGATAGATAGATAGATAGATAGATAGATAGATAGATAGATAGATAGATAGATAGATAGATAGATATAGATATAGGGTTATAAGCAAGGGACAAATTACTCTGTATATATTGTTGTCAGTATATTTGTTGTCTCACCAGCTCCTTCAGCAGCCAGTCAGGTACATTGCGGCTGTGGTTACAGATGGAGTAGGAAGATGAATGGCTAAAAATAACAGGAGCCTTGGAGTGGCTCAGCACATCCATGGCTGTGCCCCAAGATGTGTGAGAAAGGTCCACTATCATTCCCAGTCTGTTCATCTCCCCCACCACAGCCTTGGAAACAGGATGAAAACATTTCTAAGCAGCCTTTTTACAATATTCTCATACATGCACAAAAAAATCAAACAGTGATTAAAAAGTCCTACATGCTGCTTTTTAAAAAGCCCATCCCAACAGTTTGTGGCTTAAGCTTGTTTAGATTGATTAACAGCTTTGTTGACATTTCATGCTAGCAAGTCCTATTTATGGTCAAGATGTTTCTGTTTAGTGCCTCTCTTCCATAGAGCAATTAGTGAGCAGAGTGCTCCAGGCAGAGCACTAGCTTTGGGAACCAAGAGGAGGCTGTAGCCTCTTCTCCTCTGGACAGACCCTGGGTGAGAGTTACTGTATGAATATTAGGAACCTCACAACCTTATAGCTCTGAGCTTAACATGGCTGCCTCTATGTACTCTATATGTGAACTACATCTCCCTTTCCCCTTCTCCTGGATTACACTGACAAATCTGTTTTCACAAGCCATTAACCTCTTTGAAACCAAAGGAGGAGCAGCATCTGAACACCCAGTTTCAACTAGGGTTTAGGCTCACAAAATACTGACCACTGTCACAGATCCTTTTTTTGCATCGTCATGAACAGATCTCATACCATAGCTGCGTGGATCAAGAGTTAAACCTAGAGCTACAGCCATGCTTTTACCAGACTTTACCTTTGACCTCTACGACTGGCTGAATTTTTCAACACTTACCCTATATAAGTTCATTAAAAAAACACACATTTCTACATACTTCCCCTGACATTTTTTTTTAACTTTTGTTATGATTCTTCATTTAAAACAATTATACAGAAAGCATGGTATTCCAAAACATTCCCAAATAAGAGCTTCCAAAGTAAGAAAATGTGCTGAGATATTTTCTTTATGGGTTAAAGTTAACAACACATTACTGGAAAGTAGCTGACAGCAGAGAAGATGAAGCTTACCTTTCCAAAAGGTGTCAGACTGCTGTTGTGTCTTTGAAAAACGTTATAGAGCTTGGAGGATGATTCAGCCCTTCAACGACAATAAATAAATACATAAATAAATAAATAAAAAATGTGTTCCCTTCATTACAACCACTTATAAAATGTGCCAAACAATGCTTCATGTTCAAAATCAAGTTTCAAAGACTGTAAAAAAAAAGGTCCTTTGCAAAGTAAAATTAAAAATGGAAACCGTGCACTTTTAGTAAGTCAGACATGTGCGATAAGAATTCATCTGAAATCTTGAAACAAACTTCTTGGCTCATGGCAGAGTTTCACACAGGACACAGCACACAATATGATAAAACATTACACAGGTAGTCATAAAATTCATTTTTACACATTTATATACAGCTTCGGTAGAGACTCTAAAACCTAAAAATACAAATATAAATTTTGATCCTGACCTTGTGCTGGATTTCTGCAACATTTTCAATTTTTGCATGATATTATTGGTATATTGTATATATTGTAAGAAATGCTTTACTTCAACCATCTGTTTTTCTTGATTACCAGGGTGTGTTGCAGGTATGTGTGAGAGCCATGGAGCGGACACCAAGCTGATAAAACATTCGCAGGGCTGGTAGGCTGCTGTCGATGGAGTGCCCGCCCTCAATGCTTATCAGACAAGCTATCTTATGTCTTAACTCGGAATTCTTTAGTTCTGCAAAAACAGAAACACGAGTATGACACATAAAGTCAACATCCTGTTAAATATATCTCCAGCCAAGTCACAGGCCATCATTACCTAACATCAGAGGTGTTTATTACATTCCACTCTCTTAAAGTGATACTTCATCATACTAGTTGTTATGCAGTATTATCTGTGCCCTTTATGACTATGAGTAATATACATGGTCAAGAAGATGATTCAGCCTTAAAATATTTTTTGATCTTTTTTATACAAATTCCTGACTTAAATACTTCAAAAATCTGTCTGTCTTTGATTGCAAACTGGATAAATTGCATCACTCGTATTTTACTGCACTTTACCTTGGGCAGATGTGACCAACTCAAAGTCCTGGTACTCAGTGCACATGCGTCGAACTACATCTATTTGTTCCAGAGTCAGCCTCACAGCATCTTTCTCCTGGGCCCCACACATCACGTACACTGCAAACATCTAACAAAGGGATGGGGGACACAGGAGAATGGGAGATACATGTAAGTTACAGAGGTCACTCTAGGTCGGGTCCAGTTGTAAAACAAGTTCCACAGTTGATTTCATATATATATATATATATATATATATATATATATATATATATATATATATATATATATATATATATGTATATATATATATATATATATTAGTAAGGCTTGTCTCTTAAGCATTCAGCACTTCAAAAATGACTGCTTCAGGGATGACAGGATTGATAATTTTATTACCTGTGCCTGTACATGGCCTGCTTGAAGACGAGAGATGTCAGTGGCAACTTTGCTGACATTATGAAGGTCAATTTGGCTCAAGCGATTGTCGTGAAGGATCCTCAGCTGGAGAGCGAGATCATTATGACTGACAGATGGAGAGAGGGGGTGTGAAGCAAGAGGAAGAGAGGATCTAATTAGGTTCCATTAAGTGGTTCTAGTGAATATAATTACTGTGTAGGCTAAAGATAAACACCCTTTACCCATCAATAAGAGGATATCTTGACATTAAGTCATGTACTCTTTCTTTGTCAGAGTATCCAGATACCAAAGGATAGAGTGAGGAGAGCACCAACAAATGACAGAAGGATTTCATACAGAGGCTGCATGAACCACTTGTTGGAGTTTTCCGGAAGGACATATTCTGAGGAAAGAAAACTCAGCAACTCAGTGTATTATCTTCAATAGGAATCCAGCCTTCACCCTAGAGTCTTACTGACTTTAGGGTAAAGGCTATAAATACAGTTTTACAACCAAAACTAATAACTAGGCTGTAAGTTTTCAATCCGACAAATATTATTTTAAAGTCAATTTAACTGTAGCTGAATCGTAAAGCCTCAATGCCTTTTATAGGCTGACAGGATTTGTAAAATAACATGAAACATCGTACATACCCGACAGGTCGTCAAAGGGCAACTTGCTGACCACCTTGCTGACCAACTGCACAGGGACAGTGCTACATGAACTCTACATCTCTCCTCCCGACACAAACGTGGAACAAACCAAATCAACATACAAACAGGCCACTGCAACATTCAGGGCCTGTCGGAAAAAACAAACAAACAAATAAATATTAAAAAAAAAAGAAAAAAGAGAAATGAAGCGGTGTAGTTTATATTCCCGACCTGCTTTGATTCCATCCTGATTTCACTTAATGCTGTAAATTTTGCGTCCTATAGCTTATGTGCAGGTTGGCAATGACATTCAGGAAAAAAAAACAAAACATGAAAAGCTCGATATCAAGCAATGGTGATAAAAAATGTTGTAACTAATCTAAATGTGTCATTTAAGTATCCTGAGGAGTTAAGTTTTAGCCCACAGACCCGTTTAAAAGGCATTTATCGCATGTTTTGATTTTCTGTATCATCTTTCATTTTACCTCCATGGGAATCTGCAAATTTACGGGGAACAATTGAAGGTAGCTTTAAAACCTGTAAATTTAATGTTGCCATCTGCTGGAGGAAAAAGATAGTTGTCAATTTAGGGTTTAGAAAGCACTGAGCTATTTCGGATTTATAGGTCGCGTTACATCCAGTGTCACGTTTGACAGTGCGCCGAAAACTTGAATACTTTGCGAATGTATAATTAAAATAAAAATGAAAATAGAAAAATCTTTTTTTTTTTTTTTTTTTACTATTATTTTTTCAAAGTAAAAAAAACAACAACGCCAAAATGGCAGACGGAAGTGCCTTCAACTAATCAACATGCAGCTATGAAAACTGAATTTTAGGATCGGTGTAGTTGGTCTGTATTTTGTGTCTCTTGTCGAGGAAGAACAAAAACTCTGTTCTTTATAAAAACAGTCCCTACAAATGACTTCCATATTATAACAGTCATTGATAGCACTCATCCTGTTTGGACCATTTGGACCGACTGACTGTTTAATGCTGGATTTTTTGGACCCATGCCATGTCCAAAAGGTAAATGAGATCAAAGTGGCATCACAACCCTGGACTGAAGATTAACTGAAATAATTTTACTTTGGGTTAGATGTTATTGAATTCACTTTATGAACACAACCAGTAGCAAAGATGAACTATAACATTTATAAACGACAGTAAGCAGAATGTGATTGACAAGAAACATGACCCAGCTTTATTAAGATGAACACGTTTCAACTTTTCTTTTGTTTGCAGCACAGGATAGTTTTACCAGCGAGATAGAAAACTGGAGAGAGCAGACATTTCCTGAGTCAAGGTAGGCCAATATTTTGCAAAGTTTTTGCTGGCTTTAATTAAGTAAACGTTTTGTAGCTTGTTGGCGGTCATAGTAGTCAGTAGAAATAAGCCAAAACACATGGCGAAGCTAATGCATCAAGCTAAACAGGAAAAACTGTTCTTACTCCTCTACCATGGTGGAATTGCAAAATAGGTCGAGATAGTGCTGTGTGTATTGACAACAGTTTATATGTGTCTCCTCCTTAATAATTCATGGAGTTTTTGATAACTTGGAGTCTGGTACGGCCCCTATTTTGGCAATTATCAGGTGGAGCTTATGATAAACATTCCTGTAAGACCGTGTAGTAATGTTTCTTGGGCCCTTGGAGTGGCGTCCAGACGCTGATCATGTGGATTTTTTTTTTTTCCACAGTGGTTTTAAGACTTTACATTGTTAGTTTGTAAGTGTTAGTTTTTGGTCAACACTAGCTGAAGTTATAGTAGCAGGGTTTTATCCACAGAGAAGTTTCTGGTCCAAATATATGAGATATCTAGTCTCTTTTTTTTATATGAGGTAGTTGTCATGTGTTGCTGCCTAAAACCCCACATTGACTATGAAAGCCTGGTAATGAAACCGACGACTCTGGAGTGGTACCTAGGAGGTCACTTTCCTCACCTTAACAAAACATAATTTTTTAAAAGAGGCCTCTGATACCGTGAACTGTGGCCTGAAGCCCAGTTCACAGAAGGCTTCTGCTTTTATTTGCTTTCAAACTTCAAATGTGCCTGTTTTTAATTAATCCAGGTTGGATTGTACAAATGTGAATCAGTCTCCTGTAGATGGCAAGCATCAGGGTGCCACAAATGAATTTCAATTAATTTCAGTGGGAAGATGGGACGCCTGATTCAGTGTTCCTCCCACTGAGATTTGGCCTTGTACTCTGTAATGAGAAGAGTGATTCGCCTCTGATTGGAGCACCCTACTGCTTCAATGGAATAATCACAACTGTGTTGATATTACTTTACCAATTCACCCACTGTGCCGAGTGGACCCCCAGCTGACACTGTTTGAATTCAAATTAACCAAACCATTTAGTCAGATTGTCGACCTAAGTGTGGAACGGGACTTCAGTAGATGAGATTAAAAAATCCTTGTGTTCAAGTGAGTTTTTTGATGTGGAAGCTCAAGCCAAGTTCTGGACAACAGTGTAGCAGGCTGCTCTTTTTGTTGAGATAATGTGTTGGAAAGCATGGAGGGCTTCGCACACAGTCAGGTGAATCATCTTAGAAAACTGATTTCCCAAACAATAATGGCGGTCTCTTGGATAATGAAACATTTAAGGAATAAGGGATGGGTATTTTAAGCATTTATACTTTTTTTATGATTAATTGAATAGTCACTACCACTTCTGTCGGGTGTCTTGTTCTCTGAACAAATATTTAGGGACTTCTGTTATGCTTTAGGTATCATAGCAAAGTTTGAACTTCAATTTAGTTTTATTTGTTATTTCAAAGGAGTACTTCACTTCAACTTTTTGAAAACTGACATCTGCAATTTTCTGTCAGTTTTACTGTACCTGGCATCTTCGTCTTCTTTTGAATTTAAATGACAGTAAGCAAACAGCTTTCAGAGGGTTACAGTCACAGTGGGCCAGTTTCACAGCATTAAAACCAGGCTTTAGTAATAATAAAGAAAAGAAAAACATTTTGAAGGTAGGAAAATAGTCACATGATCTTTGTCACATGAAATATTAAAAGAAAAGGAATCCAAAATCATGACTCATTCCTTGTAGGCTTAACTTAAAATAAACACTTTAAATGACTGGTTGAAGAAAAGACCACTGCTTCTGGCACAATGTTGTTTTTCCTGATAATAACTACTAAAAACAAATAGTGCACATTTAAATGTGCTGCTGTGATTTCAGTAATTTATTTAATTTATTTATTATATATTGAAATGCAATTTATATTAGGACCAATCCTGACAAAAATCCTTAAAATCAAGTCCTTCAAAAAGCTTTTCTGTGTTTAATTCAAATGTTAATAATCTTTACATGTATAGCATGGTTTTTACAACTAGTTTTGCACAACATTTATTTATTGTTTTACAGTATCCACACTTATTTGATCAATACTGGGCAGTGCCAAACTTCCCAAAGATGCCTTTGAGGGTTATCAGTGAATCTGCTTAAATGCTATCTTCCGACTAAATCGCTGTTGTAACAGAGAAGTTGAATAGTTAAGATTGTATTTTGTGACGTTTTCAAAGCTGGTCCAAAGGGGGGGGGGGGGGTATTTAAGTGCTTCTATAATATATAAGATTTTTGACAATAACAGTTTACTCCTGTTGGATGGAGGTTAAAATGAATTAAATTTAATGATTGGCTTTTTAATTGATTTTATTCTTTTAAAGAGAAACTTTCAGTCTCTTGCTGTTTCAAGGGTAAAATGCTAAAGAAATCCTTTGTGCCTTTCTTAAATTATTAAACCGATTAGCTGGAATAACACATTCAATTACATCGTTGGCAGCAGCTGTTCATCACTCCATCCTTGCTGAGAGGAAAACGAAGGAATGTTAACACAGAACTAAAGGACACGGCACATTATTAGCAGACTGTGGCTACAGCCAGGATTTAAAAACTGGAATCACAATAGAATATATTACTTTACTGGAGAACTATGGAAGGCTTCATTGTGTTTTTATGTGTCTGGATGGTCATTTTTAAAACTTGCTTTATTACAGAATTGTTGATGGATAAGTTCAGCCTTTCTTGCTTCTTATCGTTTGCTTTGGGAAGGTGTCAGTGTTTTTCACAGTGAGGGCCTTTTTAATTTCCTAAGTTATGACGTCTCATTGATGTGCAGGGATTGTTTTTTATTTCTACTTTATGCAAAAGATCAATGATATCAGTTTTCTGCGGGTAAACTAATGTCCCCACCAGAGGGCAGCAACAGTCTAAATAACGCCTCTACTGGTTTTCTTTACCTTTGTAAGTCAGTCCTTCATTCAAGAAAAACAATCATCTATAATCCACAGATCAGACAGATGTAGGATAAACATATCAAACATAGTAAATAAGTTCAAGAAAGCATAAAGAGCTAAAAAAACCCCTTTGATTTACATTTATCTTAAATTGGCATGGTGCAGCCTGGGCAGAAACAAGTCACAAGAATACCAAGTTCTCATCCACAAAGTCATTTTTTAGTGTTGATATGGTACACCCCCTTTTCTATACGTGTTTTAAAAGAATGCTGAGGACATTTTAGTTCCCAAACTTCTCATTTCTTGCGCCCTGGATTCTGGTAGCCCTGTAGTCAGTGTTCATTATCTGCTCTTACAGCTTTGACTTCAGCACAGCAATTACATCCTCAGCTGCACTGATTAATCCAACATGGAGGCATTTCACAAAATGTGTTTCAAAAGACATTTCCAGACACTTAGCAGGGAGTAGCTGTGGCACAGCTTGTTTATGCTGATAGACCACAGCCAGTCATATTGCAGTGAGTTGTTTTCAATGGCTGCTTAAGTGTTCTCTTAACCTCTAGTGTACACTGTGCTCAAAACAATGGACTGTTAGGAAAGTGATTAATTTAATCAAATTTACTCCTGTTAAAATGAAGGTCTGCTGATGTCATGTTTGGGTAATGTATGTTTCTTCCGTTGTTCATTTTCTTTTTTTTATGTTGTGTTGTGTCTCCACTGCTCTTTGCTTGAATGCCACAACTTTCCATTCTCCAGACAATCGCATAATCAATCACTGTCCATTACTTGACAAGTCAGACAAAGAGGGCGTATGAGTGAGAAAAACCTTTGGCCTGTCTCAACAAGCAGGAGGAATGTCGACTTCACAGGGCTAACACAAGCAGAAAACATAGGCCCAGTAAATATTCAATTTAAAGGATTCCCAGATAAGGCGAGTTGAAAAATTGAGGCAGCACCCATTCTTCTAGATAAGAGAAGACGGAGCCATCTGGAGGCTGGGAGATAGCGAACTCCCACACCATCCCAGAGACCTCACTCTCATCTGCTGCAGCGGCAGAGAAGGGAAAATAGAGTGCCAACACTTTCATTATGTTCACTTCAAAGTAAATTTATTCACATTCAGAACGCGTAGTTATTGGCTTTGGTAAACAAAAGATTGCTCTATTGTCTGCTAGAATAGATGATCGGTCAGCCCTCGCATAATGCTGCCCTTTTTAAAGCATTAATACATATTTGGCAAGATATTACCAAGCATTAGTTGAGTAAAATAGCAAAAAGAGTGGGCAAATCTTGGAAACATTATTTTAAATCATGTTTATTCCCAGTGTTCATTCTATAGATGTATGTAATGTGAGACATAAACAATCAAAGCAATATAACAATAAAAGCATCCTCTTTGGACATATTATAAAAGTCAATATAAATATAGTAGTAATAATAATAATAATAATAATAATAATAATAATAATAATAATAATAATAATAATAATAATAAATGGAAACAAAGGTGTGTGCTTTTCCTCGGGATGCATATATCTAACCTATTGAAAGCCTGGGTATATCAAGCTTTCAGGCCATGGAGCATGAGGCCATGAATACATGAAGCTCAAGCTATTGAGTGGCGAAAAGTTTGGAGGTGAAAAAGAAAAAAATAGAATTAGGATTTATCTGGGATTTAGGTGGAACATGTTGCAAACTGGACATAGAAACTATGATTTAAAGCCGATATGCTCAATAAACTTTTATTATAGAACTTCAGCACTGCATATTTTATCACAGTATTAAGCATTGAAATATCACATTGCATTTTTCTCCTATGTATAGCAGACCTCAAAACAGTTTCCAGAATATGGGGATGGCTATGGATATCTCTGCATCCTCTTTTCATGAAGTGGTGTCCAACTCAAAGTATCTCAAGTTTGTTTTGTCCTTCAAAATTATTGTTATTGAAGTTATTGGTGGTGAGAGATGTGCTTACATGTTTGTTCAGTCTTTCAAATATACCTCAGGATGTTACAAAAGGAATCAAACAAACTGTATATGATCTACCTGTCCTCCGATGCCACCTTGGCTGCAACTTTGAAAACAAATGTTTTTGGCAAAGTAGTCTCTCAGCTTGTGAATAACCTTGTTCACACTCTTAAAATGCACTCTGTTGACTCCTCCGCCATTCTATTTCTTGCCAGCCACATTGGATTTAGCTCAGGGATAATGCTTTTGTCAGTACGTTTTATCTGTTCTATCACTCAGGTACGCGATGCCGTTATCCCTAATTACCCCTGCTGCTTTTTCCACTTGGCCCAGAATTCTTAATGCTTGATAACAGATACAGGTCGATGTGAAATGTACTCACAGGCACATTATCTGTTTGACCTGCATCAGAGACCGGCTGTCCCATAGGCTCTTGGGCGAAAACTGTTAACTCTATGATAACAGCTAGACCAAGTGATAACCTTCCAGCAGTCTTAAGGACGCACAGTTTGCTACATACGTGGAGCTTTGTGCAGCCGCAGCATTTCTTTTTCAACCTTGGATGCTCTGCTGTGCTCTGATTCATTTAATGGGATCGAGAGGGAGGTTAATCACTTTGTTCACCGTAGACAGTTAAAGTGCCAGATGACCACTGTATGAAGTATTGGGGTTTGTATTTCTTTGAAAACTATATTTAAAAATTCATGTCATAGCGGTGAACTCTTCCTTTCTCCCCTCTGTTTCAAGCTGTAACAGAATTGTCTCCCCAGTAAGAGTCGCTCTGATTAATTTACTTCAGGAGGCCGACATCTGCGTTTGCAGATTTTCATTAAGATCAACAGTAAAAGCTTCAGACAAGGTTTCACTTGTCTATGTTATTATCCCCTGAAGACACGGTTGATGAAGTGGAAAGAGTTCTTGCGTAGTGCAGTAAAATAATTCTCTGGAAGGTTTTTTTTATTTATTTTGTTTTATTTCTTTATTTTTTGTTTGTTTAGGGAAACTTTTTAAGAATTAAATCTGTTGTCCACTACATTTAATACATACAAGCCTTCAGCATTTTTTTTCTCTCTCTGCCTCTTTGGAATTCTTTGAATTTTGTTTCAACTGCTATAGATGTCTGCTGCAGTTAAGCTTCAGCAATTACTCCAGTGTACCTCTTTTGTGTAGCTAAAATGCTATCTAAATGGTGTGAAAATGCAGACAGTCAATGCATGAAAATGAAAAGAAAAACTATATATATATATATATATATATATATATATATATATATATATATATATATATATATATATATATATATGCAGCTGTATTATATTAGTGTCAGTCAAACTAAAGTGCACGGTGTTATTGTGGAAACGTGGCTCCTTTAAGACCATATTGTTCAGCACATTATTTTGCTCGAGCAAAGAAAAAGAAATACAGCAGAAGAGGTAGATGGTGCTGTACAATAGAAATGGTGGGTGGATAGGCCTATTGACTGAAGGAAAGAGTAGCGCGTTTCATTGGTTTTTATGTTTTGCAGGAACATGTAGTGTGAAGCTGTGTCAAGCCTAGTTTTAATCCTTTTCACCACTGTGTTGTGTGATGTTATGCTGTTATCTTAATGATAATCTGTGCTTGTATTTCTGCCCCAGGCATATCTGTCAGAGTGGGTTGGTTTAGAAGGCTCTGCCTTATCAACAGCTTTGTCATTAAATCAGCTTTTTCTACAGACAAATTTCACTGCGGTTATTCTTATCACAAGATCAGCACACTGTGATTTTCTCTTCAATCAGTGCTTTGCAAAGTCACTGATGTGAGTAAGAAAGATGAAATACAATGCAGGATTTCCATGAAAAAAAAAACCCCAAACAATTTATTTAATTTAGTTTCCATGATAAATCAAATAAAACCGGTATGTTTTTGCATTTGCCATACCATCAGTGGCTTCAAGCTGTTTTTATTGTATGTTCCCCAGACTGTATGCATTTTCAGAGGCTACATTTTTGCACATGTACAAATAGAGATGATTGGAGCATGATGTTTACAAATTCCATAGTCTGTAGACATTTTGCTGCAAGCAGGAGTCTTGGACCTGTGCTATTCATGGCTTTTTGTCTGTTTTAAATGTTATAGCACTGTAGCAAACATTGTCACAGCTCTGAACATGTGGGACTTGCAGAAAATCACATCCCTTAAATGCTGTATGTACAGAGGCAAGCTTTGGGGTCCCAGCCGAACTGACCTCTGGAGGCTGGGATTGGTACTCAGTTCTTGTAAGAAAGCACTGTTCTGTCTGAGTGAGTGTTCTGATTGTCTCAGCATTGTGCTTGAGTGGAGGGCAGCGCCAAATGAACTCCTCTGATTCAATCCTCTCCAGGGTTTGACACTGGTTCAAGCAGTCAGTGAGGAGGGAGGACGGAGACCCCTTCCCCCAAACACACTCTCTTACACTGAGGGAAACTGCTGTATGGCAAAGGTCCAAAAGGTCGCTTGCATGAACCTGTCTGCGAGACGCCAATTTCCACACTCTCCTTTTCCTCCCACAATGCACTAAGAGTTTCTGGGGGCTGATAGCCTGGTTCCTGGGGATCCAGCGGATCTTTGGAAAGAAGGATGCTGATGGAGGGGACAGTCCTGTGCACAGTCATCTCAGACGTCCCTCCTTCAGAACTCTCCCACACCTCTTTCACCACCTTGTACCGCAGCTTGGTCAGCTGGTGCAGCGAGCCCACTTTTCTTTTCATGATCTCAGCACATGTGATGGTCTTTGTGACGGCCCGGCCTGACCCAGTGAAGACCACCTGCCTGAGCCCATCGCTGCTCACTCCTCCCCCACTTACTCCCTTCTCCCCCTGCATCCGTGCCATGGCAAATCCCATTAAGTTGCGGATCTTACTTCCCTCCTTTACGCGCATTTCCAGCACCCCAGAGGCCAGTCCTGGAAAGGGACATGGGCTGTCTTCCTCCGTTCGACAGACTTTCTTGAACCCGTCCTGTCCCAGTTTGATAGCAGGCGGAGGGATTTGTGCTGTTTTTGACTTCAGAAGATCCAAACCATTGTTTACCACTGATTGCTGGCCTGCATCATGGTAAGTTTGATGCTGGTAGACAGAGCAGGTCCCTGATGCCATCACATTCTCCATTTGGATGGTTCGGTTCACCTCTAGTCCTGGGTGGGGCCCAACGACAGCATCTCTGGGGAGATAGTGATTCTGGCTACTGACCACTCCACACCCTGTAAACATTTCTCTTGTCTTTAGTGCTTCAAACAAATATCAGTCCAGACTCACACTTTCCCCACATAGAACAGAGCTCAGCATCTTTTTCTCATGTATGTGGCTCTCTCTCTCTTCCGTCAGCGACAGCCAAGTTTCAAGACATTTTACAAGAAATTCTGTCCGTTTCCCAAGAGCACTATCACTGAAGTCTTTAATTCTCGCTCTCAGAAAGAGCTGCAGAAATAAGATAAACGCCTGACTGGTGAGTTAAGAGTACTGCGGGGACCAGACAAGTTGTTCTTTAAAGAGCATCCCGATTTCAAAACACAAATGACTATTTAGAAAGCGCTTTGCAGATGGATAAAAATAATGGAGAAACTAAGCTAAATGATTTTTTTTTCTTTCATTAATGTGCATTTAATATGGTGCTTTCATCTGTACTATCTGCAAAAGATAGGAAGTACTTTTTTTTCTTCAGCAAAACTTTCTGAAAGAGAAACTCGAGCTAGAATCTATAGACTCCACCTTTTTCTGAGCCATCCAGTCCAGCGTTGTTGGTTGTGATCAGCTGATCATGTTGCCCTCAACTCAGGATTGACCTCTTGGGTTGTCCAGCTGTTAAGTTCCACCTCCTGTATGTTTGATGTTTTACTCCAGCTTGAGTGAGTCTGTCCCTCCTCTCCTTGAGCTCCTCTTGGCATCCAGAGTAACTGTGGCCAGGTCTGCGATGAGGTCTGCACCCAGGGTGTCCTCCCTTGAGCTCTGCCTTGTCTCCAGTGATGCTCTGGAAAGTCTATTCTGTTCCCCACAAAGAGACATAAGGGACAGGAGCTGCCTCACAAATGCTCACAGGAGGAGTGTCTGTGTGGTTGAGGGGGAGCATGAGGGAAAGTGGAGACAGCCCTCTTAAAGGCGCAGGTCTTTTCATCTTTTAGATGAACACCCTCCCCTCAACCACTGAAGCCTGCCATCTGAGGGGGGAAAAAAGAAAAGGGAAAGGCTACTGTGTCCCTTTAAAATGTAGAGTGCAGATCCCCGGCAACTTTGTCAATCTCTTTAGAGGACGTTCCAGTGTTCAATGTACATGACTGATTAAACCAGAGTTCTGAAATAGAGACTCAGTCAACCTTTAAAAATGCATTTTCAGCTACGAAACAATGAATTAAATTAGCTGGGTTATAATTGAAAACATCCTTCAAAGAGCCACTGAAAGTCAGCACCATTAAATTGCACTGTACTTAGCCTTTATCCTATTAGATGTTTGTGACCATTACCATTTACATAATGCAGCATTAATAGCTTCATTGTTGAGGCAGTCAAGTGGCGCGGTAAAAATGCCTGTCTCTTAACGCTTGGATTGTTATATTGTTACAGGGCTTGCGATCAAGGACATGGGGACCACAAAAAGCACAGAGGCATGACTTCCATGTTCAGGGTGCTGTATTAATGGTGACTGTCTTCATTAGGCTGGCAGATCTGTGCAGGTGAGGAGGCAGAGCTGACAGGTGGGGTAATGAGCATCTTAATGGGCCTTCCATCACCAGTGGAGGGCGCTGGCTCGCTCCCGTCTGCCCCGAGTTGGGCCCAGACAGCTGTAGCGTCGTCCCAGCTCGGCCCAGTCTCCCGGTCGACAGGTGGATTTGTTTTTGTGTGTGACTGACAGATGGGAGAATAGGTAAAGACAGCCCACTGAGGCTGAACCTATGAGGCCAAGGCAGGGAGAGGCAGGCAAGTCCTAACTACTCTCTGCTCAGTATATCCCATGGTGCACGGTGGTATACAGACTGTATAAACTGGCTGTGATGGCAGCTCAGTACGTACTGTGAGTCTAATTCAATGTGTCATGTGTATTATATTGGATCCCTATGGTAATCAAGGAAAAATAAGGAAACCCCCCCACAGCTCCAGTTTCAAGTGGCAAAGTGGAAACTGGATTTGAGTGAAATTCATTAGAATGGAAATCATCATTGAACCATCAAGAGTCCATGAAATATTTCTCCTGTTTTTGCTTTTAAAGTTCCTTTGCATCTGGAGGTAGAGCTATTTATTTCCACAGCAACCATTCCTGACACTACACCAGGCGTAATAACAAATATCTCCCCTTCTCTTGACTTTTTTTTTTTTTGTGAGCTTAAAAAAATAGAAGAAAAGAAAGACACGAAGAGGAAGGGAGGATCTGTGGCGCTCACCACCAAACTGATCATTCTGTTGTTTGGGAGAAATTACCCTCATCAGTCATACAGAGATGCACAGCTGCCTAAGGGGATGTGGTAATGTTACTGCATAATGAACTGTGTTTGTGTGTGCGCACGCATTTGTGTGCGTTCAGAGTTTGAGTGAGAGGAGGCAGGGAAAAAATCAAGAGGGCAGGGGGTAAAAGAAGTCTGATTTAACCACAGAGAGGTTAGAATTGATGATAAAAGCAGCCCCGCAATCATCCCTCCTTACTTCATGATGTTGGCACATAATTTATTGCTTCACAGTTTAACTTTCGGGACCTGCTTGCTTGTGGGAATGTGATAGATTAAGCAATTCAGCCTGTGAGTAAAAACACAGGGTTGTGAGAAAAGTGTCCTCGACCTGAATTTACAACTTTTAGAGTCTCCATTAAAGACAAAACTGTTCTCCAGATGGCTAAATAATACCATCAGGGTTTTGCAGAAGTGCTGTGTACAACCCATTTTTTGCTTTTTTGCCTTAAGTGTCTTCATTTAATGATGGGTAGAGGCTTCAGCGTCCACGCTTGGTCACTCACTCCCTCATACCTCCTCCACAGAGCTGGCCTCTGCTCATGGAGCTCTCCAAGCACTTACTCCTCACTTTATCTGACCTTGGCTGGCATCTGTGACAGTCTCGCCATTCTCTCTGCAGCACACTCACCGCCCTGTCTGGGCTCAACAACAGCACTCTGCTTCAACCGCTGCTCTTAAGAATTTAAGTAAAGAAAAACCGTTTATTCACAAAGGCTGTGATAAATAGTACTGCTAGTGTTTTGCTCCTCTTCCTTTTTTGCTATGTACTATGTACTTCAAATGTTGAGTGTTACGGATTGTAGGGTTGTTTCTTTGTTGTTGGTTCGCAGCACTGCAGAGCTGAGTCGTGGAGGGGCTTCTTGTTGTGCCGTTGTCAGGGCTGCACATAAGCACGATGCCTGGCTGTGACAGACGTTCACTCATTTTACGTTAACCGCGAGTGTTTTCACGGTCTTCAACCAATGGTGGCCTGGAGGCTGTCATTTTGCTCCGTGTGGAGCTCGCCCGTGGCTCGGTTCTGCCCCACAAACTCACAGCCGGCCCTGGTGGAGGCACAGAGCAACACACACACACGTGCATATGCACTCACAGGCACACACAAAAACTATATGCTCAGCATAAGGCAGGCTGTTGGAGCAATTACAGAAACATGGCAGAACACGATGAAGCAGGCCCCACTATCAGAAGGGAAATAGAGTGAGCAGAGGAAAAATGATGACGCCATTAATAACAGGGAGGCTCAGAAGCTCGAAGGGAGGTGGGGTGGATGACCCTTTCTGTGATTTCACTGTGACAGCACTTTGAGGTGCAAATGGTTGTGTTTGTATTGGATTTTTTGGACATGAAAAAGAGCGTGTTTTTCTCTGTTCAAAGCATGAAGAAATGAAATATTAAACCACACTGGTGTAATATACCAAATGTTGCGTGAAGTGATGTTTCCCGTCAGTCATGAATCCGTTATTTATTTATTCTTTTTTTGTAAATGACAGGTCAGACTTGGCTTACTTTCTCACACATCCCGGCTCCTTCTGTCACTGCTTTCCCCTCGGCACTGCAATGCAGATGCATCTCACACAGAGGCAAGAAACTTTCCTTGAACATTCCTGTGAAAGGAACATGAGAAAGATGACTGAAAGGCATAAAAGGGATGGAGCAAAAGGTAGAGGGGGACAGAAGTTGAGGAAATATTTGCAGTACTGCCAGAAGTGAAAGAGGAAAAAACTTTCTGCACTTGCATCAGAAAGTGACAAAATGAAAGCATATGGCAGACAAAAAACAGATGTGGCAAGTCTTGATTTATGAGGCTTGTCAATGAAAGTGAAGTCTTTAGTTTCACAACTAAACTGCTTTCGAAAGCTTTCGCACTCACAACCTAACAAATGCCGTCATGTGTTTGAAATACCACCGTGATATAAAGGGTGGTATTTTTTCGCTCAGTGTTTAATTGAATTGGGTGTTGCTGAACCCTGTTGATCTATGCTTTTAGTTGTAATATTGCACACAGTTTGATTAACAGCTCTGCCTCCGTTTTAAATTGGCTGGAGCAGTTGATCTTTGCATTTGTCTGGTGCTTCTGTTTTGTCTGGCCTCAAGCTAAAAGTTAATGGATTTTACAGAAAAAAAAAAAGATCAATTATCTTGAGAATTAATTTGCCATGTTGAAACAAATGCAAAAAGTAAATGAAAGCCTCCGAGCAAATATTTGCTAATTTTGTAGCTTTCTTTTTTTTAATCACAAAATGCCTTATACTGTATATTCAAATGTGTCCTGGCATAAAGAATGGTATACCTAAATGGAAAGCTGCAACTTCATAAAAGGACTGTGAGGACTGTCTGTTTGAAGTGGATTGCAGGAACATCTTTGGCTGGAAGCGCACACACACTCTCGTGATGACATGACTCTTAACCTTAGACTGTATAATTAATGGACATAGTCTCCGCGACGTCACCCATCTGTTTCTGAAACAGATTTTTGAAGCAAAACCGCCAGCGCGGCCATGTTGGAAATGAGGCGGGCTGCGAGTCTCCAAAGTAACAGCCATAGGGCACCCAGCAGTCACGTGAGCTGAGCTGTGCCTCTGATTGGACGAATTATCGATCTCAATATTGTCGAATCTGTTGAGTTAAAAAAAAATTCACCCCCCGTACAGTGCATGCTGTTAGTAAAACTAGCGATTCAGACGGGCGACATTCTTTGTTCCGGGCTGTAAATGTGCTTATTTTGGCTGTGAAAATGGCTTTTTTTGACTTGGTGTGTTCGTGACTTCCAGTACCTCCAGAGCCAGCCTCAAGTGGACACTCGAAGAACAGCAGACTTTAGCACTTCTGCATTGTCTCATATTTTCAGACTGGAGTTTGCTGCTTGCTCTGAACAAGGCGTGTGTTCGTTTTGGAAATGAATGGAGATAATATCTTCTTTTTAACACTACTTTTCTTTGTTCAAGACAACTTTACCAGATACAATGCAATAAAGTAAGGTATTTATCAAGAGTTATGCAGCACTGTTGTTTGAAACGTGACAACAAGCAAACTTTGTTAGTTTGTACCATAGTTTAGGAGCTTGCTATTTATGTGCTACTTGCAGCCTGGTGCTTTGAGACATATCTATAGGCTAACGTGTAATTTAGCAAATCCTTATGTCCTGTTCATCTACCAAGCAGAGCAAACGTAACCTCACGCTTCATTTTACTGACAGACTCAAGTTTGATCAGATCACTGCAGTATAACTGCTGCATGTGGGTTGAACGAACATTATCACAAACAGATTAGCTTGATTTTAGCCTGTGCTCTATCACTCTCCCATTTAGCTTTTTCCACTCTGACCTCCTTTTTCTGACAGTTCCAGTGTCGCAACAATCCCAGATAGTTTTCAGCAGAGAAAAACACAGATCTCTCTTCTCACTACTAAACTTTGTCAGCTGGGGTGCTGTTGTCATGGAGACTTCAACATGCCATAAACAAATCTGGTCTTGTCCGACCTGATCAGGAAGCTAAGAAATAGCATTAAGTAATAATCTATATATGTGCTGATAATCTCATTTAAAATTGTGGATTAGGATCAGGCATATAAAGTGAGACTTTTTCAAGATCACTTGTAGTGGTGCAATGGATCATCGTTGGTCTATGGTTCGTTGGGTGCCTCTCTACAGTTTGGCATCCCATGGTCAGCAGATCGGTTGAGTTGTGTGTTCACGTGAAGGCTGCATGTTCAGTCCACACTCATCAGTCAAGCACACTGGCTGGAGAGCTTATGACTAGAACGAGACGAGCATAATTCATTTGCATGCAGTTGCCTGCTCTGGTTGCAGCTGAGAGAGGCTTAGGGAGGAGGATTTGTCCAGCTGTGAGTATTTTGGATAGGGGAGGGGCCCACAGCAGCACCTGTTCTTTCTTTTCTCAGGGTCTCCATACCCCAGAAAAGTTGCTAGATTTGTCACTTGTTGCTTTTTTTTAAAGAAAAAAAAGTCATTGTAGGGGTCTGAAAAGTCGCTAAATATAGCAACTACATCATTAAGTTTGCAACACTGCTGCTCACTACATTACAGCAGAGTGGGAGATGAGGAGCCCTGTGCAGCAGACACACCTCCTCTATGAGAGTCACAGGCACAGACCTGATCCAGGTACTGAGCAGTGGCTGAGTGACAATGATGTTGATATAGGCTTGGCCATTTTGGAAATTTTGAGTTGAATGTTTTCATTTAATGGGTAAAGGTGTTTTACAAAATAAATGGAGGAAAAAGTTTTTTCTTTTTTTTTTTTTTTTGCTGATCCGATTTGTGATACGATCCAAACCATGACTTTGGTTTTTTTTAATCAGTTGCACCCCTAGTGGAACCAAAGTAGCAGTAAATGATGTGGTTCATGCTCAGAGGTTTTAATGTTACCATGAAATCTAACCTACTAATCCCCTGTTGTTTGTTAAACCTTATGCCAGCTTCAGGCTCCCCTCCTTGTTTTATCTCTAATGTTTTGAAAATTGTAAGAGATTCCTAACTCTTCAACATCTGGTCTTATGTAAAATTGATTCTTTTAACTACTAAGATGGTATGTTTTTGTCAGCAAAAGCCATTCAGTATGCGTATCGTAATTATCTTTTATAAAGTAGTTTCTGCAGAGTCAGCTTTCCTGCATGCTACTTAAATGGACTGCACCCTCTCACTCATTGAAAGTTAACAATGCATGCATGTATTCCAGCATGAGCGTGTAGATTGTTATGCCAAGCTTCACTTTCAGTCCTACTTTCCATTTTGTAGCAGCAGGGAGCATATTGAGGCTAGCAGCTCATTGTTACTATTGCTGTTACTGAGTCACAGCAGTTCTACACAGCAGTTACCTTTTACATATGGATGTATGTGTACAGTAAGATGAACAAGTGAGGAAGCTTTTATGAACCAGCACACATTAAGCATGTTATCAATTAAAAACACCCTTCACTTTCTGTCCTGCACAGAAAACTAGTTTTACAGTGCACATATGGGATCTGAGAGCAGGTGCTCAAGTCTGTATTAAGATATTTCAGATGCTTAGGGGCAACTCAATAAACTGTAAATCCAATATTGGAAAAGCAATGCATTATTAAAGTTAATATTGGAACTTTAAGCTCCCATATTGACTGCCCCTTCAGCTCCGCTACTGACAAATATCTCTGTGTTGTTTTTAGTATTTTAAATAAAACTGTTAGTTTTAGTTTTATGTTTAGTCAGTTTGAGTGTTTTATTGCTTCTTGTAACCAAATTTCAAAATTGAGAAACCAAACAACTAATGCTTGTGGCTCCATTTTCAGTCAAGGGTGATTAGTGTCCAGTGGGTTTTTAAACATAATAAAGAAATATGATGGTTGAGATTGCTAGGCAGAGTTTTTAGTGTTACCGTTTATTTATAGATAAAGAGGCCTTCATGAGGAGGACAATGAGAGGCCGGCAAAGATAAAGTTATTAACTTTCTCCTGTATAACAAATTTAAAAACATAAACTTTGCTTTATTACACTGCAAGTGCCCAAAAATTTTTTCTAGCATAATCTAGTAAAACATACTGTTTAAACACCCCCTCACCCCCATCCCGAATTAAACCAGTCTGTATTTTAACTCTCAATACATACTTTTTAGTTGTGGGTATTAAGTTTCATCAAACCAGTTAGTTGACACATTTATCTTATTCTTTTGGGCCCCTCACCGGCCTCACTGCACCACGGCTCTGGATCAGTGGCTCCTGTAGAACAAAATGAGACAAAGTAGACTGTGTCTCTGTGTTCTGGGAGTCATAAACACCTCGCTGTCACTGAGTTTCCAGATGGCCACGCTCCTCTGTATCCCACAGTTCATAGCTCTAAACTTCCTCAGCACACATTTGCAACGGGTCACTGCTTACTCCGACACGCTAGAGGAAGAGGAGCACTAATCCTACCCAGCATGCCTCCCTGGAAATGGTCTCTATGCAAATGGTTGTTTTTTTTCCCCCTCTTCTCATTTATTGGATCCCACAGTGTGAGGGGTTGGGTTGCAAGTGTGTTCATCCAGTAGGGGTGCTGTGACAGACATGTAGCTCTTTTGGTAAGTGACCTCCTTAACAGACACGGTGCGGGTTTTCGCATCTGGTGACTAGTTATTAGAAAAAAACAGAAGCAAACTTTAAAAGATCCATTTACAGGTCCGCACCAGATTTATCCTGTATTTAATTGCATCGGAGAGCAATCACTCTCTGCCCTACAAATCCTTGGTAAAGCTGAGCTTTACAATAGAGCCATAATTGCAGGAGTTTAATTGCCTGCCAATGCCCTGCTCCCACTGCCTGCCTGCATTGAAGAGCCCAATAATTAGAAACAGGGAGAAATTAGGTGGCAATTTTGTCTTGGCAATTATCATAATGCAAAAGAAGTGCCATTAGTATTGTTAGCCCTACAGTACATAATCCTTTGACACTGTCAAGTCCCTCTCTTGGCTGCTCCCTGTAACAACTCTTGATTTCCCTGTAGCCTTTGCACTTCCTCACTCACTACTTAAGTCATCAGCTTTCCAGGCCAGCCGGCACACTCAGAGTCAAACTAGCAGACTGAACACATCCACGCCAGGAGTGCTGGGAGGATTAGAAGCTCCAGCATTAGCAGTCTGTGTTTCCTTTAAAGGTATATAAATTGGGTGTTAATCCTCTTCCACCATGTCAACCATGAAATTGTGTTTGATATAACAGAAAAATTAAAGCTGGCGACAGATATTGTATTTGTATCACACTGACATTTCATTTTGTTTCAGTGTGTTTTCATTGTCTTATCTCCCAAGTTGGATACGTTTTTGACAGTATACTTGCAAAGTTCTATTCTGGCAGCTGCAAGGAAATATTACAGGGTTGTGTTACTCAAATCAAATTTAAACCTCTATTAGGAGTGTGAGGTAGTGTTTGTTTGGTGTATGATTACATTTTTACAGCTAAACATGTTCAGGAAAAAATCTTTTCATTCACCATGTCTCTAATCTTTGCCTGAAGCAAAGAATAATGAGTTTTTTGCTAAACCTTAAAAGTGGCCTCATGTGAATATGATAAATGTGACTTAATACAGGACACTAACCTTCTAACAAATAATGGATTTCCTCTGAACACATATCCACATATTAACTCATGTCAGGCTATGACTGTCCATGGTGCGGTGTGATTGTATTCACTTCTGTGCTCCCCTTATTTTCTAAGGTAGCTGCACATATTTGCTTGGCTGTCAAAAATAATGCCCATACATTCTCAAATAACAGTATAAAAAGGAAAAGGATACCTTCTGCATGATTCCACATTTCAGTTTTATTGAATACATTAAATAAACTGTTGACTTCTTTCTTAAATTTTTAGATTTTCTTCTTTCTTTCTCCCCTAAAACAAAACTGTTTCTTTAGCCCCTTTTTTCCGATCAGTTTCTATTTTTCCTTTAGCTTTTAGTTGTTTGTTTAAACTTCTGCCTGAATTCTCTCAGATTCCGTTTGTGCAGTCCATTGCAAAATGGCTTTTACCATTTTAGTTATTTTCTTCATGTGAATGCATGATAGCAGATGCTGACTGTTGTGTTTGACACCCACAGGGGAAGTGACCCTTGCAGCTACACATACAGTGACATCATGTGCATTGCCTCGAAAGCACATTCGGCTTTTTTTTTGTGTGTGTGTGTGTGTGTGTGTGTGTGTGTGTGTGTGTGTGTGTGTGTGTGTGTGTGTGTGTGTGTGTGTGTGTGTGTCTGTGTGTCTGTGTGTCTGTGTGTCTGTGTGTCTGTGTGTGTCTGTGTCTGTGTCTGTGTCTGTGTCTGTGTGTGTGGTATGTGCACACAGCTCTATTTATGATGGGGACAGCTGATGGGGCTTTGTTACTTTGAGTAACACTTATACTTCACAGCAACCCCTCAAAGCACGTCACTAAAAATTAAGGTTTTGTTCATTTTATTATTTGCATACTGTGAGACCTACAGAGGAAAACAATAATGATTACAGTCATTACTTTGATTGATGACCAGATATAATGCAATAAATAAAAGTAGGGCTTTTTAAATTTCCTTTTGTCGTTAAATAAGCTCATAAACATCTGTCTGGCATATTTGGCAACTTTTTAATGCTTACTCTGCAAATGCTATGTCGGTACCAGTTTTTACCAGAGCGGCTTTACAAACACTCCTTTTTGAAGACAAAAATAAAACATGACTTCTGCTGCAATTGTTTTGTTAATATCAAACTTAAGAAGTTGTCTGCTAGGTGGCTGTCCTTCGCCTCTACATGCAAACATGTCATGAACATAGCTGATTGACAAATGGGCATAACTCTTACACGGTTATCAATTTTAAGCAGAGATCAGTCCTTTAAAAATGTACAGGGTAAAGTCATTTGGAACTTCCTGACAAAATTATTTTACTATAATCAAAACAAAATGTGGTTGGCAGTAATGAAGTGGTAGCAGCTGTTTAGCTGATGGCTAGTGTTTGTGGATAGCCCTGCATGAAGGCAGCATGTTGACTCAAAATACCAATAAGAGCAGTTTGTCCATGACTCTAACAGTTTTTTTAGTACCAACCAATCATGTACTGATGCCAAAATTCCAGTTCTTGGTACCAATCCCTAACCAGGAATCTGTGCAACTGCTTCTGTAGTCAATCAAGCAAACATAGTCCCACCATAACCAATGAATTGTTTTTTCTTCAACTCACTGTCTTTTTTTCTTCCTCAATTTAAAATGCTTTCAAACCATAATTAAAAACAGTGATCGCTCAATCACTGAAAAAAAGAAATCTAAACATTTTCTTTGTTTTGTGTGTAGAATGTGTCTCTGTTCAACAGCAGCTCAAATGAGCCCATTTGGTCCAAATTCACTATTCCTGCATTATCATATAGTCAGGGCAGGTTCAGACCATGATTGACGACCAGGCTGCTAGCACAACTAGATCAATTCTGTTTGTAGATAATGACTACAGTATGATCATCAGATTGTGATGTGTCACTCAGATGGAATGAGATTGCACTCATTTGAATACATTTAAAAAAATGTCATATAATTTGTTGTTTTTTTCCCATTTAAAGGTGAAATACCATGGATGTTATGCTTTGTTTTCATCGAGGTACTTTGCATATACACTCCATTAACCTCAACTAAAAGGAGCACCAAAGTCCAGCACATTTCAGTATCCTTGATAATAACTAGGAAGTTGCGTTTAATTTGATCCACACTCATAAGGGGACCAACTTAGATGTAAACTCGGCACCAGGGGCACAGTGAAGCTGATGAGGGGATGCACATAACCTGTTTGTCTCCTCAGCTAACTGTTTTGTGTGAGGCAGTTTAACAGGAGGGTGTTATCTCTGTGTGTGCAAAACAAGTGGTGCTAATACACGGCTGAATAATGAAGAGAAAATGACTTTGGGAATCAGGAAGTCCTTCACCATTAATGTTGAACAACTCTCAGAGGCTCCCAAGCAATCAAGCAATGGGATTTACAAAAGATTTTAATTTGGATGCATTATCCAAACTCCTCACAGACCTAAAGGCAGGCAATTGCTCTGACAAAAGATACGCACTGATAAGTTTGAAGGTCAACAAGCTGCTGCAGTGGAGATATCAGCAGCTGGTCTGTGCTGCATGCAGTCAAACTCAATAAAACATAGACATGCTCAATGTATACGCAGGGGTGAACCAGGTGGCATAAACACTATCAAACACCAAAACTGAGTGTACAATTAGCCTTTTTCACTCTCATCAAAGTTTACGACCAGTGAAAGGCTTCTGTTCCAACACACATTTGAAAGTCACACGGAGCACAGCTTACAATTTCAAAACGCCATAAAGGAGAACTGCTAATGAGGCCCTGTGTAGGGAATAAAAGGCGGATTAATGAACAACACGGTTTGAAGAGGCAAGGCAGCCATTGCCTAAATCCTTTACAGTATATGCATATATACTAGGTGAGAATATTGTGAGGCTTTCACACGTCGCCACAGTATTGAATGGTCTGTGCCGCGCTTGGAGGAGCATTCTGCTGATGGAATCAAAACCCCTTTCACAGATTCAAATGAGGTGCACTCAGCTGTGATTGGTATTGGAAAAGCATTTGTCGGAACAGAGGCTCACAGAAGGCTTCTTAAATACAAGGCAATCACAGTGTCGAACGCAGAGATGCGGCGAGAGGTGTGCCCGGACTGCAGAGTGGAAAACAGGACAAAGGATTATGATGGTAATAAGCAGTAAACCAAAACAAAGTCATCCCCTGATCCCTCATTCTCTCTCTCTCCCTCTGTCTCTGTCTCTCCCTATCTCTCTCACCCCTAAATCCTCTAACTCGCTCTCTCGCTCCTTTCCACTCCCCTCCCGTCTCTGCATCAAACGCACCACATATTGACAGGGCCTATTTTTATTTATTTATTTTTGCTCTGCCTGAGCTACAATTTAAAACTCATTTCTCATTATTTGCGGTGAATCCTTACACACACAATTTCTAATCTGTCGAAAACCATGATGGCTGCTGGCAGAAGCAGAGGCTCTTCTTATGCAGATGCCCAGCTGTACACCTATACGCAATGTCAACTCTTGCACACCCGGCTGGCCTTATTTTATTATAGGCGTCAGCAAATCTGCATGCCGTCAACTGTGAACCTTTTGTGCTAATGTCTTTTTTTTCAGCCCCTTTAGCTGAGCCTGTTGTGCAGAATGAAAGAAATTTTTACATCCAGATCAGAAACTCTTCCTACCGCACATATTTCACGAAATAGGCTCTTTTTAACAGACTCAAGATACAGAATCTGCAAGCTGAGGCCACAAAGAAGGTGGAGGTGGATGAGCTTGGGTTGCTGCAGTGGAGAGGGCGTTTACAAACCTCTGATTTTGCTTGTTTAATGGAAGGTTGTCAGAGCCTCACTATATCTCAAAGTGTCTTCCCTCCTACTTTTCCCCACGTCTTGGACTGACATTGTAAAGAAAAGTGTGTTTGTTAGAGAGAGAGAGAGAGAGAGAGGGCAAGGGACAAAAACCACCATTATTATGCCTGCAAGAACACTGTTTGATAGCAGGCGAACAAAAAGAAAAGAGGGGAGAAGATTGTGTCTGGATTTGTCCAAGTGTGGCAGTAGTGGTCCTCAGTCACTTTATCAGTGCCACAGCAGCGTTTTTTTCCCTCCATCTATCTGCCCAGTGACTATTCTTCCCCTCTCTCAGAGCAGGAAAAACACTCGCTCTTTCACCATGGATGGCTCAACACAATTACCACTCCTTTTTTTTTTTCCTCCACCAATCCTGTTCACGCTATCTCTTCACTCAACATCGCTCTTTGTCTAAATGCTATTCTTTATTTTTTTTCCCCCCTTCCATCGCTCAATCCCCATCATATTCGTAGAAGTGCAGAGTGCTGAAAAATTACCACACTTCACCTCCTCTGCACATGCTATTTCTATCTGTTCACTTAACATTAGGGTTGTTGGGTGTAAATGCCACACTGTCTAGTAGCTAAAGTGGTTTGTAAGACAGGTTTTAAATGAATTTGTGTACGCAGTATAAGAGTGAAAGTTTGGCCGAATCTTGGAAGAAAAAGTATTGGTTAGACCCTTAAACCCCAGAGTTTCTTTCATAGGAAGATGTTGAACCCAGGTATGTAGGCAATTTCTACCGTCCTTGACAAGAAAGAAAACCATGTTGTTCTGAGCGTTTGACTCATTTGCTCTGCCCTAAAATGGATTCATTGACTACAATTCACAATAAACAACTGTGATTATAGTTGATAATTCTCAACAGAAAGAAAGAAAGAGGAAATAAAAAAACAAAAAACAACACTAGAGACAATCTGATTGCACACATCATGTGAAATAGATAAGCACAAAGAAGTCCAGCCATTTTACTTGTGCCTGTTGACTCAGGTAAAAATGTAAGATATCATCTCAGGCTGGCCTTGAGAGTCTGGAAATAATGACAGGTATCGAGCACAGATGTGAGAGCAGCTGAAAAGCTACTTGGCCCTATCTCTGACAGGGAAAGGTAGAGGAGGATCGCATCTTGCAATCCAGGCAGCAGATGCAGATCTGGTGAGTTCATCTCCAAGTCATTGATGCAGTAATACTCAAACTGAGGAAAGTGAGGTGGGGTCAGAAATAAAACAATGCAACAAACAGTTCTGTACTGCGAGTAAAGTGTGGTCAGTTTTACAAAAAGACTGACAAATGACAGATGACATATTGTGGCGTGTTGCAGTAAGGCTGTGTGTTGATCAAGAAAACAAAGATTAAGTTTTATTTAGCAGTGTATGGTTTTACTGGCCTATAATCACTCTACCAAAGACACATGTCACCAGCACCTGATAGTTGGACCGAAGGCTTCCGTATGCTGTGGTGATATTTAGATATTATTGGGCTGCATTGTGTTCAGGTTCCCTTTTTTTCTGAAACGCTTCTTTTTCATTTGTTATTAGAGGTTAAAAACTGGGTTTTACGTCTCGTTTAACGATGATTGACAGCTGCCGTTCATATGTAGTTTTTTCGGGAATGATAAAATACATCGGGATGGACAGTTTAGAAGAGATAAGATGGTCTAAATAAAAAAATATATATATTTTTGTCACCCATTTCCACTCAGATTTTCCCAGAGTTCCTCATAAGTCTGTACTTATGTGTGACGGAGGTTTTTTGGCTTCAAAACCGTACAGTGGTAAAAGGCAGAGCCACGCTGTCCATTCCATATACATTCTATGGATTCAACAAGGTACTGGAAACATCATTCCTCAGAGAGTTTGGTCCATATTGACATGATAGCATCACGCAGTTGCTGCAGATTTGTTGGCTGCACATCCATGATGCAAATCTGACGTGTACGTTTAAAAATGAGGGATCCATCAGTGGCAATGACCAATGTTTGTGTACCACAGACATCCTTGACCAAACCCCCACTTTGGCTGCTGGAGAACAAACCTGTCTACTGTCATACTTCCTATCTGTGCCATGCTTTTTTTTCAGTAGTATTTAACCTACTCTGGTAACTCAATGTGCTACCTTGTAACCAACGTTAAAGATCATTTTTCAGCATTTATTGTTGTTGATCATGATTACATTGATGGTGAGGACATTGTTGTCTTAGAATTCAGTGCCAATAGATGCCTTCGTAATAAGACATCTCAAAAAGCAGTATAGTTTGTCTTTGGGGGTATGAAAACTGTAAAATTGCCAAATTGTCTTCAAATCCAGGACGGAATCTAAGTTTGTGTGAAAATGAAGGTGCTCACTTAATGGTTAGGGGATGAAATGCTAATCTTTACAATAAAAATAATGAGAATGGAAATTATTGAGCATTTTTGTTGGAAAAAAATCATTTTGACCAGATATTTCTGGGTTTAAGCTTTGTAGTGCTTTGCTTTGGCGACAGTGTTATCTCTTCATTTACACCTTAGTGCTTCACAGAGGAGACATATGCTGGGTCAGCTATAGAGATCAAATAAACTGGTAATCTGTACATCACAGATGGGGAGATGTGTGTCCTTTATGTCTTCTGAAGACTGAAATAGCTGAATTTAGAGTCTGAAAAAACTGTGGCTGTCATCATATCAGGGATGAGGTCAAAGTAAAAGATTTGTCAGCACACAGAAGAGGAAGATGTGAAAACTGTGTGAGAGGGAGGCCACCAGGTAGCTGGACTAAAACCCTTCAGCAACTGATGCTGCAAAGTTTATTTATTTTTTTACAACTAACTACAACTTTATTGAAAAGTAAAACATGAATGTGTACTGTTGCAAACGTAAGTACATTCTGTATTAGTTTACCAGGTTAATAAACTAACAGCACAGAGAATAGTGTCTCTTAAAATCCCTTTGCTTACAGTAACTAGTCTGTCATAGCTGCACACAGAAATGCATCAAAACAAGCTAAACCAAGACTGCTGAGCCTGAGTGGATAATTGATCAGGCTGAAATTACCATAGATTTGTGCACAGCTTAAGCCTGAAAATCTATTGTGCTTCAGGTCATCTATTGGGAATCATAGAGGTATGTAATACAGTACAAAGGGCTCAGAACACAGTGTTAATAAACTGTTTACACTTCAACCCCTTTCCCATTGATTTCCATTCCCAGCATGCACCACCTGACAAACAACACCTCCGCACAAGGACATTGGTTATATGGAGAAAGAACACATTTTTAATGAAACAAAGAAACTTACTGCAAACCACATGTAGAAATACTAAAACCAGTGATAGATGGTTAACAATTGTAAATAGTTCCATACTTTTCAAATTATTAATTCTGTGCTGCTTCAAAACTGTTTGTGGTAAACACAATTTTCCTATTAGTGTGACTTGTACAACCATCAAAGAACATGTTTGGTCAGACCAGATCTGCTTAGTCATAGTGGCCAATTTTAACATTTTCTATTTTGCTTGGTGTTACTTAATTCACCATGTAAATCAATTCAGAAAGTCCATTTTTGTTTACATTGTGCCAAATCTTTAGTTTACTCATGTACAGTGTATGCTTATATTGGAAGCTTCATTGAAAGCAATTCTAGTACTGTTGTTGGTTAAGACTGTCTTACTGTCAAAATCCTTTTGGCTACATAATTTAAAATACTGATTGAACGTTAACATTATTCACTCATTTTTAAAGTGGTCCAGACTTTAAATTGAGTTTGGTTGAACTGCTGAGTTACAGCATTTTCATTGTTCCAAGCTTTCAGGTGCATCAATAACTATCAGACTGACAGCTTTCAGTGTAACCACTCTGGCTAACGCTAGCATTAGACAAACTGGCTCACATTCTAATTGGTCTAAATTTTTATCAATCAATGTCAAAAGATGCATTAATACAGTTACAAAAAGAAGACTATAATCTTGAAATTCTGCTCAAAAGCTCTCTGGTGCTCATGCTGCATAATAACCAAGATATATTAGCTGACTGAATTTTAACAATTTGCAATTTGTGTCATTGAAAAGAAAAAAAAACCTGACAACCCTGGAGGTCTTTTGTGAACAGAGAAGAAAAAGAAAGTTTTCTGCTTTTTATTTTATAATATAAGCTCACAGAGTGTGTATTCCTTGACAAACAATCTTTGATGAAGTCTAAAATGTGTACACACAGCTCTTATTAATCAGGAAACAGACAGGTTTGTTTTTTTTTTTGTTTGGCAGTGTCACAAAATAAGCATCCGTTTACTACAGCTGAGTAAATGCAGTTTGTCATGATTAAATCAAAGCTCATGCAGTTTAATAACTGGACCGCTTCGAATCACAAGTTTAATTTAGAAATTAATAATCATTACGATTAATTATACATCCCCACATTATTTAATAAAAAGTGACTGCCAATATTTGATACATAATCTTTTCTGGCTACATTCATCAAACACGAATATCCTGACATTGTGTAGCACTCCATTCTTAAATTCTCTCTCTCTCTCTCTCTCTCTCCCTCTCTCTCTCTCTCTCTCTCTCTCTCTCTCTCTCTCTCTCTCTCTCTTTCTGTGTGAGTGTGTGTGTGTGTGTATGTGTTTACCACACATTCTTTCATTCACCTGTACTTTCTTTCTTCCGTGTGCATGTACGTGTGTGTGTGTGTGTGTGTGTGTTTGTGTGTGTCCCACTGCAGCCCTGTCTGTCAGTCTGCCTTTAAAGAGCCTGTGAATGATCTTATTTAGTGTGCGCTGATTGCTGCTTTAACCTGGCGGCCACGCTGGCTGCTGCTGCATTAATAATCGCAGGGAGGCAGGAGAGCTGGCGAGGCCCGCACCTTGTTCGCCGTTCGCTCCCTCGCTATCTCCATAGCACCAAGGAAAGAGCCAGCAAACAGCAGGGGAAGTGTGGCGGAAAATTACAGTCTTCACATGCCAGCCAGGAAGGCTGCTGCTGCTACTGCTCGGTGGGGGCCAGTGCTGTGTGAAGAAGACAGTGGAATTGGGAGGACGTCAAAGTGTATAATGTGTTTGTCAGGGGAGTGGGATGGAGTGTGTGTTTGTGTAAGCGGGTGTGTGTCCTCTTACTTTTGTCTATGTTTGAAATAGTTTGTGCTGAAATTCTGAACTCTTTGGTCTCTCTCCGTGAAGGAGATAGTTTTAGATCTTCAATTTCTTCTCTCTCTCTCTCTCTCTCTCTCTCTCTCTCTCTCTCTCTCTCTTTTATGTCCATGTTGGTTGGCCTCTTCATTATTAGTAAGACAGATCCTTTATATTCTTGTTGACTTGAACATTTCAGACACTTCTGAAATTCAAAATTGTTGTCAGTGCTCATTTTTGACCACCAATGTCTCAAGGAAATACTCTGCATTCATCCTGGAGCATGCTGGGATTTTGCTCTGAATCTGTGACCCTGCACACGAAGTAAGGGTGCAAAAAATGTGTAGAGAGTGATTTTGTATCTTGGTGAGTGGTAGTGTATGTATTAAGATGTGGTAGGTCAGAGAGAGCGGAAACAAGTAAGAAGAGGACACGGCAACAAATGGCTCCAGCAGCAGACCTCCTTTGTGTCAATATTAACTAGACGGGTTGAAACTGCTGCCCTCTAAAAGTGTGGCCAACAATTCCCTCTTTTAGTTCAGTCCAGACGACATTTTGATTGGTTGTGTGAAGATTAAAGCTTTGCGCTCTCTGCCAGGGAGAACAGTATAATTGATATTTCAGCTCTGGGCAAACTTGCTCTCGCAGGCCAGTGGCTGTTTCAGCAGAAAATTAATGTTAGCACAGCTTGGCGGCACAATGCTCGGCATGTTTCAGGAAATATAGTCTGAGTTGGGTCTCTCTGGTCCACTGGATTCTGCTGCGACTGTGTGTGTGAAATGAAAATCCTGTATTGGGAAAAGGCTTGTCCTCTTCATTTGTAGATGGGCACACACACACAAACATGCACACATGCAAAAGCACTCATTTTAAAAGAGTAATAATCTGTATGAACAGCGACTCATGATCAGCACATTCGTTGTGATGTATCAGTCTCTCTAGTCCCAATGTTGTGATCACAGCTATTTAAGTAGTAAATTCCCCTCACAAGACTTGCATTTTGACATTCACATTTAAAATTGTTCTCTGCCCCTACGTAATGGATCATATAGGGTGAGTGGGAGGTTATGCTGATAAGAATTCCAATGATGTGAGCAAGACCCCAATTTAAAGCATTCTACCCATTCACTATACATCACCCAACTTAGTACCCACACAGCTTCACACAAAGAAAAGTTGGCACAAAATTTTAATTTAAATGCAGCTTTATTGAATTAAAAATGATTTATTAAAAAATGTCCCTTTGCTTCCATAGCAACAGATTCTTACCAGTCCCCTTGGGCGATGAATTAATAAAATAAAATTTTGAATTAAACTTAACATTTCAATTCATGGCCAAGTTAAAGCACCTACTGTCTTTGCTGCTGTCGCCCGGATTGCCGGACAGGACCAGAATAATAAAGCTAAAAACTGTATTTATTCCCAAGAGGAAAATTTTGTTTTTTTAGTTGCTCCAACACTGTAAAATCAAAATTGTTGCCTTCCTAAAATAATTATCTCATTTTTTTCTGAGTTTTTCAGAATGCACAATCATTAGAAGTTAATTTAGCTTTATCACTGGAGCCTATCCCATCTGGCTTAGGGTGAGAGGTGGGGTACACTCCGGACTAGTCGTCAGTCAATCAGCTGACACATCACGGCAGACTTTAAGATGCACACTCACACCTATGGGCAATTCAAAATCACCAGTTAACCTGATGAGCATGTTTTTGGACTATGGAAGGAACCTAGAGTACCTGGAGAAAACTCGTGCATGCATGGGGAGAACGTGCACACTCCATGCAGAAAGGCCCACCGGAGGGAACCAGGATTGGAACTGGTGTCTGTCTTCCTGTGAGACTGTAGCACTAACCTTTGCGTCACTGTGCAGCCCTTGTCAAAAATGTCTTTGCCAATTATTTTAAGGTGACGAAATGTAAGATAAATATGAAGAAGGATGTCAGTAAAAAGATAGGATAAGCATGAAATGTAGAAGAAACTACCATTCTTATACTGCAGCTATTTTGAATACAAGTGTGATACTCTCTTAGCAGGTACATCCACTCAATATGAATATGTACATAATATATGAATGTGTACAAATATTTGCATCCGAATCATGCTCTTGTTTTGCATTTCCCTATCAGAGATGACTTGGACATAGCTCTTCAGGCTGCTGTTCATTTGTGCCTGAAAACTGTGTCAACTCCTGAATTTAAGACAGAAACATATAGAGGAGGTGTGACGGTTTTCCATGTTTTAAAATGGATACAAAGTAACAATGCTGAGTGTCCAAACTAAACATACAGATTTTCAAACCAAAGGATACATTTATATGTTGTAGACATCCTGGAATCTGTCTGTAAGCTGCTCAAAAAAGTCTTTTCTAAAAATTGCACAAGATCTTCACAAGTCTTGCTGAAATGATAAGGTTACCACATAAGGATCTCCTTACTGGTTCATGACACCCCCACAGGGGTGGGCCCTAAACCCGATAGCTCTGCCCCCAACAGGCCTCCACAGGGCTGGCCAATCAGAGGCAGAGGGTTCGTGGAGCAGGGAGCCTTGAAGAGACAGCAGTTAAAACAAGGTGTTTAAGACTGAAACAAGGATTTTGTAAATTACAAGTGTGAGAAAATTAGGGATTTTTTTTGAGCTCATGTAAAGCTATTTGGCAGGTACAAGAGGGCCTAAAATAAAGCACAGTACCCCATCTTTGAGTTTTTTTTATAACAGTGATTAATGATTTCGAAAGATCACAGAATCTTACATTTTTGCCACAGTGTCAACAGGCACTATCAATTTCTTCCCACAGGTGTAGTGTGTCATTAAGCTTTGCTCATTCTGTACGTGTTATGTCACTAACTTGAAGTCGGGCCTTTGAGAAACTTCAATTAAAACCAATCAAAATGGATGAATGAAAACATGTACACATTTATATTAAAATCTGCTCGGCAACTTTATTTATTTATTTTTTTTATTTTTAAAAGCTACATTGCAATCCGGCATAAAAGTGTGCAACATTACAGATGACCCGCATAAATCTTGGAGGTACTGATATACATCACATCATGCAATTAACACGGTTATGGTGCCAAAATGTTTCAATACAATTTTACATGTCAAGGGCACTTGAAAAGGGCACACAATTGGAGTCTGAGTAGTATTTCATCAGTCCCTCTGCTCCTCAGGAACATCAAGTTGCTCAACAGTAAGTAGCATCTCCCGTCTACTTCATTAACACATGTATCATTCAGTCAGTGTGAAGAACATAAAGATCGACCTAGCATGAAACAATACTGACGCCCTCGATCCGATAGCACCCTCATGCTGCACTTGTCCTGAATGGGCCATTTAAGTGGACACAGGGGATTAGGCAGTTGATGGCAGCCGAGGTCCTCTTATTGGTGCAGTGTGACTCGGACCACATTAACAGGACATTAGTCTCATTTCCATTCCGACCGCGTGCGCTTCCACACAACACTGAAGAGCTGTGACCAAAATCATTGTGACCCTCATGCTCCAGCCTTTCATTTCCTGTCGCCATTCAAACCTTCCTTATCTCTCTCTCCCTCTATTCTCCTGTTTTCCTCTTTGCCCTTTCTCTGCTGTCTTCCTTTTTCTTTCTTGTCCTTGCCCCCCGCGCACCCCTTCCTCTCTCCTCTCTCCTCTCTCTGTCTCCTCTTTTTCTTTCTTTCTTTCTTGTTCCACATCAGCGGCTGGGTGAAGTCTCTCCCTCGTCACGCTTAGCCGCACTCCCCTTAATTACCATGTATTCTTCTTTAGCTAATAAAAAACGCTGATGAAACCGATTACATGGCAGCAGGGCTTTGTACTGAGTTGGAATTAGACACGAACAGAGAGTGAGAGAAGAATAGAGAAAGAGAGGGACATTGAAAAAAGTGATGGAAGGAGAGTGAGGCAGTAGGGGAGAAGTCACAAAAAAGCTAGAAACTAAAGAAAAGAGGAGGAAGAGAAGAGACATACAGAGAGACAGAAGCAAAATGGGGATGGGTGGAAATGAAAAAGGGGGAAAAAGGAATGGCTCGGGCAGTAACCCGTTTGTTGTCTTTGTTGTTGTTTGGGTCAGGAATGCTTTAGGCCCTGAGGGAACTTCCTCATCTTATCACAGTGAGCAGACGGCTGGCACATCTTTCTCATTACTAGCCTCTCAGTTATAGATTACTCCTGCCTTACTCCTCTCCCCAGCCACAGGCAGTCTCTGTTACAGTCTACAGAGCTACGCTTGCACCAAACGCAGTTTGAACTCCTGAATATAGACTTTGCCTTCTTCTTTCTCTTTCATGAGCGTTACGTCTCTCTGTCTGTCCATGTAATTGTGGTTTCAACTGCAACCAACTGTGGCTTGGAGGAGAAAATGAATTATGGCTTCATGCTTGATTGAAAATCCTTCAGAGGAAAGCTGGTAGGTGGTTCATGATGCACTTTTTCTCTTTGCCTGATATTGTCTGCTCAGCTGGATGGAGTAGTGCTTGTTTAGTTTCAAACTTGATGCGTTATCATGTGTGTAAGACTTGAAGTTCCAACCAGTGCAAAACAAAAAGAGAGAAAACAGAGGAGACTGCTGTGACAAGCCGATTCAGTTCGCCCCTCCCCTGTTGTTAATAATAAAAAGTCTTGCAAACAAAAAAAACATCACAATGTGATTCAATGATGAAAGTCTTCCTGAATTTGTACTCACGGATTGGTTTCCAAACAAGGATTGTTTGCTAGTTTAATGACCTCCATTGTAGAAACAAAAATAGCCATTGCCAAATGAAACTTCTGATTCAACAGAAAGACAGTCTAATACACATTTCCTGTGCTGTTTTTCAATTACATACGGATATACGTATTGGGTGTGTAAGCATGTACTTTTGCTTAAGTAAACACTTTAGATCACAAACGAAGGCTTTCATACTCGGTGCAGTTTGCCGTGTGTGTATCCAGACCCATTAACTTCAGAATAGTGCTACACAACAAATGATTGGGAACAAGCTGTGCCATTACTGGTTTGCTGTCCCATTTCATGACCCCCTTTTCAATGAAAACAGAAGCCCTGTGAGGCATCCTCCACATTTACATGTTAATGTTGGCAATTTGTAAACATAAATTGAAAATGTCAGAAGCTCAATAGCTAAATGGAGATAAGTAAACACATTATTGAAGCGCTGTGGCCACTTAAAGTTGGGCACCCATTCCATTCCATTCCATTTGAAAATTAGACAGAGGACGGGAAGGATGAGGAGGAGGTGAGAGGAGGAAGAAGAAGACAAAGAGGAGTAAGAAAGAGAAAAAGAGGGCAGGGGCGCTTTAATTCGCACAGCACGTACTTGCCGAGGGGGTGAGACGATTAGGTTTGTGATGAGAGGCAGCAGTGTGACGGAGAGGGCATGGGGGGTGTCAGGATGAGCGAGGATGAGGGCGATGAGAAAGAGAGAAGTATTATCTTGCCATGCTTTCACAGTCCTACACGTGCACAACCACACTTTAATATGTGCAGATACATGCACATGCACATCAGCTTGTGCATGGCTTTGCCCAAAAGCACACATTTAAAATGTACACATATGCACATAATGTTCACACTCTCTATCTCTTTCTCTCTTACACACACACACACACACACACACACACACAGCCATGAACACAGTCAGTGGAGAAGGGGAGTCAGTGCATTTGGCACCTGGTTCCCCTCGATGCACACACATTCATCACTCAGTCGTAGGCCTGACAGAAGCCTCTGCCCCACAGGCCACAAGCCCACACATGCACATAAGTATACACACACACCTTAACTCTTTAACACACAGTCACAGGAGAGTGATGAGACACCAACAATACAGGTGTTTAACTGCCAAAATACCATTAATAAAATATCCTCAGAGATGTCTGTAGCTTAACCACATTATTATAAGTACAGCAGTACAGCACTCATTATATACGAGGTAAACAGAGAAGAAGCCTATGTATGTTTGCTTTTTGACAGAGGATTACAGTAAATGAGACTGATTGGTCGTGATGATAATTAAAAGCAGATGGCTAGTTTATCTTAGCTCCAGAGCTAAACAGGAGGAAAGTGTTAGCCTAGCTATGTTTAGTTTAAAGAGGCTGTGAGGACTATCCGTTTGAAGTTGATTGCATTGCCTTTGGCTGGAATTGTGCGCACACTGTCATGATGTCATGACTCTTAACAAGGCATGTGTTTGTTTTGGAAATGAATGGAGATCGGATCTTCTTTTTAACACAACCTTTCTTTGTTCATGATAACTTTTACCGGATACAATGCAACAGGATAATGTATTTATCAACAACACGCAAACTTTGTCTGTTTGTACTGTAGTTTTTATTAGCCGGCTATATTTAGTGCTACTGGCAGCCAGGTGACGTATCTGTAGGCTAACATGACAATAAGCTAGGGGTGAAACGGTACACAAAATTTTTTGTTCAGTACTGTTCTCAGTTTTAAAGCTTCGGTTCAGTACAGCAAAGGACACAAACCAAAATGTTCCCATACAGGAGACTTCAAAGATAGTGGGGGATCTTCCAGCTCGATTTGCGCATTTCTTGTGGCTGCCATGCTGCCGTCCATTGTGTGCTTCCACTCTGTGGATTGTGCATCAGAAAATTATCTTATTCTATGGAGTCCGATCAGTTTTAAAATCCACAAATGCACACAGAAGGATTCACAAACGTGTTTCTGATTCACACAAAAATGTTTATTGTTTTTATATATTTAATAGAAATTTACACATATTTACAAGCTGCTTTTTATTTGTGAACCTCGTTGCATTTGTGTGTGGATTTTTGAGACTCCCCTGACGCGCTTAGATTCACAAATGCATTTTTTTCAACAGGGAAATGTCTGTAGCCAATCAGATGTCTCTCCCCAGTTCAGCCAATCACAGTAGCGTAGATTCGAGTGTTTTTTAATACGATTGCTTAAGTGTTCAACTGCGCATGTACAGAAGTACTAACAACAGCATGGATATCCCGGGGAAACCAAATCCAAAATCTGATCATAAGCTGAATGAATGCCGTACAAAATGCAATGAATGTTTTTGTACGGCATTCATATGAAGTTATTGAATAATCTCCAATAGAACTCTTTGAAATGTGATTAGAATATATCCAGCTTGTATGATCCATACATCCATGTACTATACAGTCTATGATGCTGTGTTGGGTCGGCGACCTTGCTGCACAGCACACAGTGTAAGAATACTACTGTTAAATCGGTCAGTATTTGTCTTTATTGTGTAGGGCTGCTACTTTTTGAATCAGTTGAGGTTATTAAAATCACCTGGTTAAAGGCATGTCATTGGTCTGTATGGATCACAAAATCCTTCTGTGCTCTAAAATGCAAATGAGACTATTGATGTACCTTTGGGAGTTTAAAAGTGAGAATTAAAAAATACATTTCAAAAGTATTTCTGATGGGAAGAAGGATAAATAATCCTTGACAGGAGATGAGATGTAACTCCTGAAGTGTCATTGCGCTTGGTTGCTACCAGGCATTATACTGTACGTGTTATAACCTGTCACTAAGGGGTTGGATCAGGGCTTATGTTGCAAGAGTCAAAGTGCACTGCACGCTATAAACTAGACTAAAATTCACTTTTTTTTTTACATTTCACTGCAAATGACTCATCAGTTGACCTTTACCATAGAGACCTTTGACTCCTCTTGCAGTACGTGAACTCAGTCAGTGGTGCTGAAATAAATGTCCTCTTCTATAACTGATGAGATAATGACGTTAAATGACCATTTTTATAAACAGTCATCAGAAGTAATATGAGGATCTTTCTGGAAATTGCTCATTTTTTTTAGACTCTTTGGAAAACAGTATTTAGATTCAAATGCACAGGGGAGAGATATTTTGCAATTTAATCACACAGTAAATCCACTCCCATTTTATCAGTATGGGGTACAAAATACAAAACCTGTTTAAGCTTGTACTTACCCTCTCTGTGCAGAAGAAACACAAGGGAAATTTGTCTTTTTTCATGATATATTAGGCCTATTCTCCAAGTGCATTTTGAGAAAATTGCAAAAGTGCATGTACACCGAGCTTTTCCCAAAGAAGTACATTTGTGTGCCTCTGAATGTGCTCATTTGAATGTGAGCACTTGTGTGTGCATTGCAGTATTAATGGATGTTCCAGTACATTTGGTCTGACGCCAATGGGCCCAATTGCTTAGCATGCCTGCAGGACATTAATTGATGGCCGGGTTACGCTTCCTAATAAGTGTCATAAATAACGGTTTAGCAGGACGAGGGGGAAAATCTCAAATACATTAACCACTGCGTTGACATCTTAATGGAGATTCAACTGAGATGTGATCAAGTGGAATCTGTCAAGTAGGAATCCATTAATGTGGGGCCGAACCCTCTGCAGCACAAACTGGCAGCGGCAGCGATGACGGCAGTGGGATGGGCCAGCTTCACTGCGACTCATGTGTCACTTGTAGCTTTAATGGACAGCCTTGTCAACATCCTCATCCCTGCTCACACATGGCCCTCCACCAACACAGCTGTTGAAGATCTGTCAAACCTCCATGTCACAGAGCCACACACACCCTCCCTAAAGTCACTGATGGAGCCAGTAAAAACCAGGGACCGTTCACTGGCAGCATCATTGGTTTTATCCCCAAATTATTGTTGAGGACACACCACTCCTTGCATACCAATGGCCTCTCACGGGCAGACACACAGGAGGGTCAGATTAGCCCCAGGTTGCTACAGTTTTTGTAGCGGAGAAATGGAAGTTGGAAGACTGGATGCTGGCAGCTCTGTTTGGAGGGTTTACCTCCTGCATATGCTCCCACAAATGCACATACAGGCACATGTTCACATGATAAATTCATAAAAAATGCACCCACACATTCAGCCAGATTTACATCCATTTGTTTTTGGGTGTGCAGCCAGGAAGCTCATCAGTAGAAATGCAGATTGAGCCAAGTGAGGATTTTTCTGTGTAACCATGCCTCAAATGAATGGGATGAAAAAACCTCTGAGCTGCCACAGTATACTGTAAGTGGTAAGCTACTCAGCATAGGTACGGGCATTAGTCCCATGCTGGGTTAATAATACAGAAACAAGTGTGTGCATTTAAGTGTAAGTGTCTGAGCGAGCCAGGGGGTACATACATGTTAATATATGCTCATTTGTGGATGAGTACTAGTACATGCTTGTTAGCATGTTTGTGGTGTTCATGAAGGCCCCTGAATTACAATGAATCTTCTATCCTTCTGTCTGTCTTGCTAGTGTAGTCCTATTTTGGATGTTTTTTTTTTCTCTTTTCTATTTATTCACAAATAGAAGCCAAAACAGGCATTTAGAAATTATACCCACAAAGGTTTGAAATAATTTGCTCTAGATTTAAAGCAACGATGTGAAACCCTGAAGTGTCGTTTTTTTTTTTTTTTTTATCAGTTTGACTTATTCCATTTGACAATATGAATAAAAAAAGCTGTTTTTTTTGTTTTTGACTGTTTCTATTTCTGGCCTCAGTATTGATTTCAGTCTGGCTCTAAACCTCTGAAAGTCCTCGCAGAACGTTTCCGTAAAATTTTACACAATTAAAGTTGTGTAAAAATAAACAGGTGCAAAACACCTAGAAACAGCCTTTTTGAGTCTTGCTCTCAGTCTCTTTCAGTCGAAGGGTTAACTGTTGAACAGTGTAGCTAAAGAACTACCATGCTCGGCTTTTCCAGTGGAGTGCTGAATGTAGTCTATCATTAGCCTACATACTCTCTGACAGGTGCTTTTGTTAAAGGAATTCCCTCAAGTTATCAACGAGGTCCTCTGAAGTTTCTATTGTAAATGTGCCACTGTTTAGGATGTGACTAGAAGTGCTGTGGTGACAGTTGCTGTATGAGTGTATGTGTGCATGCGAGTGTGTGTGTGCATCTAAGTGTGTGCGTTTGTGTGTGTGTGTATCTATGTGAAAATGTCTGTCAGGGCCTGTGGGGTGACAGTTCTGCTCTCGGCAAGTAGGTAATTAGCATGCATTATTCAAATGAAAGACGGAGGGAATGAGGGTGGGGACCTGTCCACCTGGTTGTCAGCACTGGAGCCCGTCTCGTTCGGCGCCACTTACTCTGCACATTTGGAACATCAGAGCGTGTCTTGTCAATGTATTAGCCTCCTGTGAAGTGAGCAGGTAATGCACTTTTACAGAGGCCCATTATAAGAGAAGATATGATCCAAGTAAGCCAAAGTCAAAGATGTTTAATCTTTAAATTGGAACAGAAATGCCTGTTATCCACTTCTATATTTAAGTGAGATCCATTTAGTTGAACAGCACTTTCAGACAAAGCTCTGATGGAGCTTCAAAGGCCAGAAGAAGACAGAGTACTCTGAAAGCATCTTGACATTTTGGTTCAGTCCAAAGGTGGCGATATAAAAAAAAGGCTGGACATGCCTTCAATCAAAACCAATGAACGGCAATAAAAGGATGCAGTTAGCCCCTAATACTTTATATTCAGTAGCTGATCTCCCTGATAAATCCTTTTTTGGGAGCTAATGAACAGTTTTTCTTTGGTAGCTTTATGGTTACATATGAGGCTGTTGTTTTTCTTCTTGCTGGATTACCGTATATTGTAAACTGCTCCTCTTACTGCCTCTACTCCTCTGTACTTACGCACAAAGCTTTGCATTGTTGTTGTCCTTAAAACTCTACAGTGGCACCAGGATGCAGAACTCGAAACACTTTACTACAAGGCAGCAGAAGCAAATTGTGATATTTCAGCTCAGTTATGGACTTCCTGGCTCTGTGATTGGGCGTGTGAAGCCTCCTCTGGTTCATCCAGAAAGCCTCAGTGCGGGCTGAATGTGTATCTGCACAGACATGTGCCTTTGTTGGTGTGAATGAGTGGAATTATGTTCCTGCTGCAAGTACCTCTGGCTGCTAAAGAAGCAGGAACACAATTTGCTTCTGATAACAAAAAGGGGACTGTGAAATGACATTGAAAGCAGCTCACACTGTCATCCACCTTACACACTGCACATGCAATACCCCATGATGTTGATTTTTGGCATGATTTCCAACAATAACACTGACCACCAGGTGCTCTAATCTCATTACACTTGTCTCTGCAGGATTATCATCTCCAGGCTCATATTCAGGCCAGATGAGTCATTAGCACCTTTCCTTATCTGCCTCCCATTTTCCAGCCCAAACACACCACCTCTCCACCACTGGCCTCTGTTTACTTAATTGATCAATTAGCTGCTTGAGAAAGCTCCTTCTCCTCCACACGTCCCATTTAGCCAACATTTACATGTCAGTTTAATAGTGTCCCTATCTCCTCACTTCCTCTTCCAAATTATTTACCTACTCACTCACCCATACAGCAAAGTCTCATTGTCCCCAGGTGACTGATGGTCTGACCAGAATGGAAATTCTTCGTATGCATCTCAATTTGACTTTTTAATGTTCAAACCAAGACTAATTTAAGCCACAGTGTAGTTTTAACCCACAGGATGTATCAGATTTTTACTTAAATTTTTACAACTTAATCACAAACTGCTGTTATATTTATATTTGAGTGACAGATCACAAGTTGATTCAAATAAAAACCGTCCTGAATGTTCACACTTAAGCAACCAAAGCCAAAATAAATCCCCCTGCAAGAAAAAAACATTTACAGAAAGCAGTGTTTTCTGTCAGTGGATGACTTTTTACAATGCTTTCCCCACAACCATCCAGCCATAGCTCTTCTGGCCTGAGGTCTTCTTGCAGTGGGTTGACTGGGCATGAAATCAGACTGGCATAACCCTCTCCTCCCACAGTGGATTTACACAATTTACATACAACAGTCTTTTGATTGTGCTGGACCACCAACTAATCCTTTGTTCCTAGGAGGGCCTCTGCTGTACTTTGGCCACTTTGTGCCTGTAGCAGACTTTTACTGCCCCCCAGTGGTGGAAGAGCATATTACACACAGGTCAAGGAGAAGGGTTCACAGATAGAAGTGTTTGTGTTGGTTCCAAAGCATTTTCTGTCATACTCCAAACAGCAGAGACTTTCAGTCTTGTTGCATAGTTTGTTGTATCAAGTCCCCACATTAAGAATCATGCTAATAATAAACTCAAGATATATTTTGTTATTATTATTTTGCCTTCTCCCAACTTTTATTTTAATTAATGTACAGTGCAAATATTTACCAAGCTAATCACTCCTTTTTTAATCTTATATGTAAAATAACAGCACATATAAAATTTTAGAACTCATAAAAGGCTATAATAATTTCACCCTTGTTAACCCCCAACAACCACAAGATGGTGGTAAATCACTGAGGTTTATTTGGATTCATTCTTCTGGCCTAGCGTCTCAAACTTGGTGTTGAAAAAGAAAACATCAAACTCTGCAGCGTTTCATTTCAATTCGATTGTTGTCATAATTTAAATTTGTGCTTCCTCTTTCTTTCTGTTTCACTAGACCCAAAGTAAAATTTGAGCAGTTCTGCTTCAAACTGAAACCACCCCATAAATTAATGTTGTTGCTGGAAAGTCTTACCATTACAGTCTACAAATTTTATTTGAAATAATTTTCATTTACAAATGCATAATGGTTTTATTGAATCATTTTAACTCTTATAACACAGATAAACTCATCTTCACAGAATATCTTTTTGCATTACATGAGGCAAACTGAGAAAAATATGGTTTCAGAGCAGTAGACCTGTAAAGGCCATTTTTGCCAGAAAAAGCCTTTAAACAAATTAAATAAAAAGCCTTAAAACAATTAAACTCTATAGAACATCAGATGTGGCACAAGATCTCTTACTGTATGAATATGCTTCTGGGGCTTGGCAGGAGTACTGTGACAAAAATCTTGCACATTTTTGTGACAATGTGGTTGAATAAAGGTTAAGTCAACTTTACTGTTTTAAACATAATAAATCAAATTTTGCACAGTGGTTTCCAAGTAATGCATGAACGATGTTACAGTAAGATAATTTTGCAGTTTGGCCATCTAATCCAGCAATTTATCTTAAAAAAAAAGAAAAAAAAAAAAAAAAAAAAACTGCTTGAACTGACTTGCTGTGTAAAAAGTGTGTGTCTGAGTGTGTGTGGTGATGGTGTGATGAGCAGATGTGTAGAGTACAAAACCATATGGTTGTAATCAATGTAAATTGAATCTCCTTTTATTTGTTTCAGAGGAGGTTCATCAATGGCTAAAGCTAGCAGAGGAGCGTGGGACTGTGTAGTATGGAGTCAAAGCTGTGTTATACAGTTTGTGTGTGTGTGTGTGTGTGTAAGTCTGTGTGTGTGTGTGTGTGTGTGTGTGTGTGTGTGTGTGTGTGTGTGCATCTGTATTCCCTGTTGAACACCAGTGTGCTAATGGTACGCCGCTCTGTCAGATTTGGGCCCCCATCACAAGCATCCAGCCGTCAGAGTTCAAGCTAGGATCTGCCCATTAACACGGAGGCCGAAGGATTCAGGCTACGCACACCAGGAGAGAGAGAGAGAGTTTGACACGGAACAGCTCGCTCTCCCACAGCATGCACACCAGTCTGCACTTTCCAAGGACATTACAGCTCCATTCCACCAGCTCTCCGGTGGCAGGCTATCATTAGTACGCTTGCTAGAGCCCAGAGAGGTGATAGCAGGGGAATTGTGGGCTTTCATATCCACAAGCTGGTCCACAGGATGCCGGGCAGAGTGTGGTAATTTAGCTCAGAGGTGATGGAAAATAGTGGGTTAGTTTAATGACAAGTTTGTGTGGCCATGTAAAAGCACTCATCAGAGAGTGGGCGATAGAGAGAATGGGTGAGAAGCAGCAGAAACCAAGGGAGAGAAGGGACTGTGTCAGTGTATTTTGGAGTGTGAAGGTATGTCCCCTTTTCTTACTAATGCTGTGTTTTCTTTTTTTGTTGCCAGCTTTCACAGAAATTATAATGGGTTATCTTCTTTTTAATCTCCCTTAAAGAGATGCTGAGGATAAAATGTAAAACTTACTTTTGCTCTGGTTGAAGTGGCATTATTGGCACTTCTTAAATATTCAATCACAGATGAAGTTTTATTCAACCAGATTTGTGTAGCCAAGTTGATTTCAACAACAACATAATAGGATCAAGTCAGTACATGACTGTGACCAGTGTTTGCCACATTACACAGTAACAAAAAAACATACATACATACACACATATTAATATATTCTCATTTATTTTAAACTGAGAAAATAATTATAGTTTGATGATAAAATGTGTTCATGCTTAGCCGGTGTTTTTCACTGCTTTTTTCTCATAATGAAACTCACAATGAAGTGGAGAAATGTCTGTCCCGGATGCGTTCAATAACTCTTTGCCCTCACAGTGACCCACAGAAAGCGTATCAGTCCATAGAGACCGTTATTTTTGTGCTAATATGTGGCCTAATCTTGACTAATCTGTATCAAGATGTGTTTAAAAGCTTGCAGATATAACTGTAAATTTAAAATGTCACCATGCATTACCGTTAGCGAGCCCTGTGCTGACATGTTGTTCATTCATGCATCTAATTCACTTTGAATTTCATCTCTCTTAAAAAAAAAAAAAAAAAAAAATCAATCCTCCATCTCTGTCTCCCTTGGCAACAGGTTATAATCCATAGTTACGAGGAGTGGTTGCTAGGTGCGTTGCTGAGATACAGACCCCTTCTCTCTGTTGGTGCTACGTAGGAGGCCGCCGAGGTCCTAGATGATGGTGGAGAGATGAGGGACGGGTGAAAGTATGACAAGAAATGGGACAATGAGGAGAGGAAATACGCACACGCACACACACACACACACACACACACACACACACACACACACACACACACACTCTCACACACACACACACACACACACCTGACGGAGGCTGAGCGAACACAAGCAGAAAGATGGAGCAGGAGAAAAGCTGAAAATGAAAAGAAAACAAAAAGGATAATGTAACAGTCTAAGTGGGCAATCTGCACACTTCTATCTGCCACAGATACATTTTATGTCAGTGTGAATCTTTCACTCTGTGTGTGTGTGTGTGTGTGTGTGTGTGTGTGTGTGTGTGTGTGTGCAGCATGTTAAAGACAGTGACAGAAGAAAAGAGAGGAAAATGGGGAACCTTCTCTCACTCTTTGAAGAACCTGCTATTATGCCAGAAAAGAGAGTGAAAAATTGCTGCACTGATGTCTTAAACCACTTTCTGTACCCGGTTTCTTGTCATGGGAAAAGTGAACCAAAAAACTTTCATAAAGGAAACTTTTTAAAAGAACTGCAAACCACAGTTATTATGGGCGTCTTCTCCTGGACATGACTATGGATTAAAATAATCAATGTGTGTGATTGAAGAAAAGTCAGTGTTCATTTTATCCTTTTTGAAAATCATTGTGATGGTGTTGAGATTCTCAAAACAATCTATTTTTGGTCACAGCGGGCCTGTTGTGTTTCCTCATATTCCCTGGACACAAAGAGAGAAACAGCTCTCTGTTTATTAGTGCACATGGCCGTATAACCACCTGAGTTACACAAGCTGTCATTCTTTTCCCAACGCTGATCCGATTAGCACAGTGATGATAGACACCCATGGGAGTGTTCACTTCTCTCAAGTTTCCTTGTTGGTGGATAGAAAGAGCGTTTCTTTTAGTGCTGAAGCTGCAGGAGCCATCTGCCGCTCCCAGCCATGATTATCCCTGTCTTTCCCCCCAGGGGGCAGTAGCACTGTGCGCACAAGGCACACTCAGCACCCTTACACTCTTATTTTCCCTGAGATCAAATCCACAGTGCCTCTGCCAGCTCAGAACAGCCACCGTCGCTGTCTTCTGTCTGCCTAAGAACAACTTTCTGTAGTTTTATAAAAAAACAAAACAAAACAAAAAATTATTAACATGATGTCACAGAATGAGAAGTCGACCTCTCAGCTTTGAATATGCAACTCTGTGTGCCCATCGCTTTTGACAGTGTTATTAGGAAGATAATTCTCACAAGCAAATAAACAGTGAATAACACCCCTGTGAATTTGCCTTTCAGGTTGGGTTATTGTGTGTATATTTCACTGATATTGTGTCATCTGGTGTGGGAGCAAATATCAGGGTTAGTTAGAGGTTGGGCTTTTGATCCCTTTTGAGGCTGCAGGGTTTATAGATGATCACAAGAAGCATTTTACATTCACTAAGAAAAAAACATCTACATCAGTCACTGACTGACAGCAGTGGAAAAAAAATCTAGTGCTTCAAAACAACAAATTTAGTCTGCAGGCTCCTGTCTTTGTCTTACTTTCTTTCAGGACTTAATTTGAGAATCATACGACTTGTGAGAAGTACTTAAAATGTTACACAATTTGTTTTTAATAATGAAACATAATGAATTTGGGATTTTATCTGCTTGCAGCCTTGTTTGATCTCCTCATGTACTGGAAAATAAAATCTGAACAAAAGAAACAAGAAAATGGGAAATTAAGTGCTTATTAGCTTGTTATGTTCAGTTTCTTGCTGAAAACAAAATTTAGTTGAGAGAACTAATGTGTAAAAGAGCAGGCTAGCAAGAGAAACCTCAACACTATATTTGGTAAATTCACATAACCCGTTAATGTGTGAAGCCTCATTTTAAGAGGTAATAGGTTTGGGTGAAACATCAGATGGCCCTGTGACTCGGTGTCTGCCCTTCAGCTCTGCAGCCTCTTCATACTGTAGGCTTTGTTTGAGCACAGACCCCTGTTGGTTGATTGGAATGGCTTCCCTAATTGGATTCAATTCCTAATTGAAACGTAATAAAAATGCATCAGTAGACGTGGCGCCAACAATTACCTCATGCAAATCTCTTGATGAATTGACGTGAGGGGCGTAATTGCAGCCGTTAAAAAAAAAATGCATTGATTTCTGCTGGAATAACATCAATTCAAATCAGTTCACACTCACGCTTCAACTTGCCTGCGGAAAACATTTGTCACTGCTCCGTGTCCCCGTTTGGAGGTATACGGGGAAAGAAAAGAAACATCTGCACTCTTTCACGTGGGTACGTCTGATTGATTGGGCTTTTGTGAATTTGTGTTATATATTTGTGAAAAAATATCCTTAACACTTGGAGGAGGAAAACAAAAGAAGAAATGCTTTGTTCTGCATTCCTGTTGTCACTAAGATCATGTATGTGTTAAGACTTTCTTTGGTTTGCAAAGCAACACACTCAGCTGGAGATAACTCCCCCTCCATACAAACATACACACCCACACACACACACAATAAAAAAAAACCACACTGCCACAGCTGGAGAGAAGAAAAGAAATAAATCAAATTAGATTCACGCAGAAAGGAACTATGAAGTCTTTGATTCCTCCCTCCACCAAATGTTCTGAACATGATCCGTCTGTCTGTTGATCGGGGGTGGCAGTCAACACAGAAAGGGTTAAGGCATTTTCTGAGTTATTGCCTACTGCTGTAGTCATAGCAACAGGTTAATAAGTAGCTTCTCTGATCTTCCTCTGTTGCTGCACAGGTTGCTAAGATACAAATAGCATCCTGGGCCCAGTAGACTGAACTGCAAACATCTTTTGATAAGAATGAACTTTAAACATTTTCATGGCAGTGAAAGAGCCCTATGTGCAGTAAAGAGTGGAAGAAAAACTTCAGCATTACACCTGCTTCCACTACGATTGCATCTACCACATTTGACCTACACAGGCCCAAAAAAGGAGCAGAGTAAAAACAAAATTGCCAAATCCAGCTACCTCATAGCACGGAGGCTAGTGGTTGGCCCGAGTCTAAAGGTAAACGGGCCAATCGGCTTTGGAACAGAGTGGCTGTTCCTAGACGCGTGTGCGAAACCAAGGGCAAATTAAAGCATTGCCTCCGAGTTGCATCATTCTCCCCCTCACAGCTCTATTAGTAGGCTAGCCACAATGTCTCTTTACGAGAGCTCCTCTCAGAGCAGAATTAGGCGCACTTCCCCTGCAGTGATATTTCTTTTTGTGGACCATATTGCCATCGTGTGTGTCAGTTCCAGTTGTAAAACACAGCTCAGTTACTGGGTAAAATACAGGTCTAGATTTCTCTTTTCTTTGTGAGAAGACTTGAGGACAAGGCAGTGAGTTAAATCTTAATATTTTTTAACCTGAGCCCGGTTGAGGAATTTCACAGACATTAAGGTTAATTAAGATGAGGACCAAGATCTAAATTTCTAACCAATGGAAGATAAGTGTCATCTCTATTTTCACCTTTTATGCTTGTCCTCTCCTCCATAAAGTAATGGGAGCTGAAAAGTGCATTGATTCCCAAAGAGAGATCATACACACAGACAGAAAAACGAACAAACAACTCACAACCTGACCAGAGGAAGCTGCGAGGCCGCAGCAGGGAGCACGGGAGCTGTTTTTGATGATAATATTTGATCCCTTAGTTCTCCCCGTCACTGGCTCCTCGTGTATTTCCCCACTGCTCAGCTTAGTTGTCGGACTGCTGCACACGTGTAAGCTCACACACACACACACACACACACACACACACACACACACACACACACACACACACACACACATGTACAAGGTTTTCCAGAACTGTTATGTTTGTACATAATTATTACATACCGTGATGACAGATATGATAGTCCTATAAAACATGAAAGTATGTGTATAATGTTTCACAAATAAACAACTACCCATACGTTATTTTGATGCCAATAAGCAGCTGTAATTGTTTGTGTGATTAAGACAGTAATCAGAAAGTAATGACACTTCAGTGTGATTTATGAGAATGGATGAAATTTCACAGCTGAAAGGTGGCAGGTTAAACAACGCTGACCCGCCAAATACTAAAGAGATTTAAACAAGGACCAGACCTCATGCATCAGTGACAATGGGGGTTGAAGGGAGTGTGTTGGGAGGTATGAGCCTTTCTTTTCAATATTCAAACTAGTTGCAATAAAACATAATTGTAATATTACTTTGACAAACATTACACTCTCTGTTAAAACTACATGGTTTATTATCATGACATGATAATTTGTCTGAAGCTAGATGACTTTGGGGCTAATTGTTTATGGCAGTAGTCCCCAACCCCCCGGCCGCGGCCCGGTACTGGTCCGTGGATCGACTTGTACCGGGCCGCACAAGAAATAATTATTTCCATTTTATTTATTATCTGAGTCTGAATGATCTTTTATTTTATAAAAAAAAAAAAAAAAAAACTTTGAAAAATGACCAGATTCATCTCTGTTACATCTCAGTCACCAGAGACTTTGATGTTATACTCATGTTATGTGGTTGCTGCAATGATATGAGGAAGCTGCTAATAAAGTTGCATATGAGTACACAGTGGATTCACGTTTATTATTATTATTATTATTATTATTATTATTATTATTATTATTATTATTATTATTATGTTACAACAATGGACCCCCCCCCCCCCCCCCCCCCCGGGCCACAGTAAAACTAAGCGTTGACTGGTCCGCGGCTATAAAAAGGTTGGGGACCACTGGTTTATGGTATCAGTCAGCGGGATGACTAGCATACCGGCTTCTTACTGATACTGATGCCTGATATCCAATGCTGAATAAACTGTGAAGACTCTGTTTAGGGTACTGTTCTTACTTTTCACAGGATGAGAGTGGGGAGTGACATGCGGGAAAGTTGCCACAGGCTAGACTGGAATACGGGCAATTTAGAATCACCAGTTGACCTAGTGAGCATGTTTTTAGACTGTGGGAGGAAGCCAGAGTACCTGGGTAGAACCCACCCATGCACAGAGAGAACATGCAAACTCCACACAGAAAGGCACACTGTGCCCGAACCAGGATTCGAACTTCGGCGACCTTATTGTTGTGAGGCAACAGCACTAACCATTGCACCACTGTGCAGCCCTAACATTTCCATGTACATCATAATTTTGAGAAATTCCAACTCAAATAAAGTTATGGGAATAAACTCCATTTGGAAGATTTGCAGTACTTATACAGTATTTTTGAGTTCACTATTTCACTATTTCACTTTACTGTGGATACAAGAGGACTTCTTTATGAACCAGAGTTTACAGAGAAAGAAAGAGGTTAACCTTACCAAGAAAGGGAGAAGGAGGATTGTCTGTGATAACTGTAAAGTAGAAGAGATTCCTAGTTAGATGGTGGAACATGTTTGTAAACTAAAAGCTATTGCCCACAGATGTAGGGGGCTTTTTCTGTAACAAGTGTGGTAACATCTGATTCAGAAGGATCTTAAAATAATGTTATCAAGTAAGTTGCACACTTAAGGCTACAATCTGCATCAGTCATTATTCAGAGTTCCTCCCTGATTCACAAACAGTTTCACCATCTTTGTTCAATTATCACAATTTGTACCACAAACCAGTAAAAAGTGTGTCTTTAAAGTAAGTTTTTGCTTCTAATTTTTTTTAAATTCCATAATAATTCAACCCTTTCTCTGCATATGTTCATCTGATCAAGGGGACACCGGGCTAAAATAACAAATCTAACAGCCATTTTTGTAGCTGGATGATGTTCAGCATTTGTTGCTGAAATGATTTCAAACTTAATTCACAATATATCAGTATACTTGGCAATGGTCAAGTTGTGCACCATGAGAACTTATCAGGCAGAGGAATCCATATGTTGTGTTCCCAAATAGTGAAAAAACAAATAAGCTTTCTGATGCCCCATTTTAGGACTGAAAAAAGTCTCCAAGTTTAATTTTTGAGTTGTTCCTTTTTTAAAATGGTACCTATGTGGTACAGTTGACCCTGTCTGCAGTTGCTGACAGCCTTGCTTGCATTCCAGTTATCTATGTAAAGGGTTTAGGTGGACTGAAACCTCATGTGGGAAATACACTGACCATAGACAAGTACCTCATACAACCCCACTTAAAAATTCAAAAGAAGATCCTTCTTAGAGATTTGTTAGGCCCAACACTGAAGAAAAAAGTCACCCTGTTGTATGAGAAATAATTACAAGGAGTTCTTACTTTATGTTTTATTCTACACAAAACGTTGTGATGAAAAGCAACTCTGTAAAATACTGATTGAAGTCTCTTTTGTTCCCACTGGGCTTTACTCTGCTTTGGGTTCATTCAATCTCTGCCTTGATTGCTTGATTGGACTCATTGATTGAAGGGCAACTTTAATGACCTATTATCCCAAGTGTTAATCAGGTGTTGACAGACAGTTCTCTGTGGGATTGGACGAGACGGAGGGCCAGAATGGACTGAACTTGCTGTACTCCAGCTGCCCAGATGAGTCAGGGGGTTTAGCAGCTCACAGATCACTGACATACTGCGCCACACGTTTCCATCCTGAGCACAGTCTGTGCATGGCGGTGACATCATCGCCAGCTTGCCCAGGTCAGCTATGACTCAGATATTTTGGTGCCTCTTTTTCTTACTGCCCTCATTCTCACTCCCTTTATCTTCCCTTGTTACTGTTTTAGCACCTTGTAAATTAGCTCTAAATGAGGGAGAAGGAAATGAATATAAAAAACTGGAGGCCTGTGCGTGCTCCCAATGTATTCTCATTTCATTTGTTATTTATGGAATATACGCAGCTGGTAAAGTTACATAAATTCAGAGGAACTATGTTAACCTTGTCGGGTATTACTCATTTGAAAGGCCAGAGGTTTTAATAGAATAAGGTACAGAACATTGAATAGGGTTTCAGATAGAGGTTTGGAATGGAATTACTTTCCAAATGGGAGCGGTGCTCTTTCACTGTAATGTGGTCACTTCTATGCCAAATTTATATTTCTGTCTTAAATAGCTTTATATGAAATTACAATTATAATTTGATCATGAGATATTTAAGGCAGATTGACTGGGGGACTTACACTACTCACAATAAGGGATATTATTTACGTGAGTGCTTTTCCTATTTCGTCTGAATTTTAATGAAAAAAGTATTAGTTCCCTTTGATATTACTATCGATGAATGAGAAGAAACACCATTTTCATTTGTTTAATATTTCTTACCCTACAATTTAGACAATAACAAAGATAGCCCCAAATAAGCAAAATTGACAAAGTCAGTAGCAGGTGTTTCCACCATTTGCTGCAATGACAGTTTGACAGCAACATCTCCCGCTCCTTACTAGCCTCATGATGTTGTTCTGAGGCAATGCGCTCCACTCCTCCACAAGTGCAACATGCAGTTCTGCTAGGTCACATGGGGGTGGGGTACGAACATCCAATCTCTGATTCAGCTGGTCCCAGCTCTGTGGGGTTCAGGTCAGGGGACATTGCTGGCTATACTATATTAGGCATTTTGACTTCCTGAGTCAGCTGTGACAATTCTGGCACAATGTGGTGGAGAATTATCATCCATTAACAGAAAGTTGAGGATGTGCTGGTGGAATTGGGGGATGATGATGGTTCTATGATGTTTCTTAGGTAAGCACATGCAGGGACTGAGCCATCTACAATCACCAAATCTGTTTTGTGCTGACTGGTGATGCCTGCCCAGACTGTTGCACCTCCTCCACCAAAGTTAAACCTGGGAACCATGTTGACCTCGGTGTATCGCTAACCTTGCCTTCTCCAGCAAAGCTGATGACCATCATTTCTGTGCAAGGTGATCTGACACTCATCAGTGAACAGGACGGTATACCACTGCTGCTTTGTCCAGGTCACAGTGTCTTGTGCCCCTGCAAACAGTCACGGCAGTGTCTTGGTGTCAGCAGAGTCACCTGCAACGGTCGTCTGGTATTCAAGCCAAGTGGTGAAATTGGTTGCAAATGGTTTTTCTGGAAACCCTAGTACCCCTCACTTCCTGTAAACAGGCCTGCAGCTGCTTACCGGTGTCTGAGTGCATGGGTCCTTAGATACTGGTCATCAGTGTGGTCCATCACTCATGGGGCTCCACTCCTGGGTCTGTCACGGACTCTGCCAGTAGTTCTGTCTCGCTGCAATTCTGCTGATGACACTTTGAAACACGCCAAGTTCACAAGCTATACAAATCTAAATCTTCTACAATCTGACTGACTGCTACTGACCTGAAGGCACGCTATGGCCAGGTGGTGCTGCTCATCCATTAAGTGATGTTGTGTGTTCATGGCTGCTTGAATGATTTCCTGGGAATGACTTACTGACAATACCAGCTATTTATACTCCCAGAATGTGGAAATTGATGACACATTGAAAAGGGTTGTCTTTTTGTAATTTTTGGTATTTGCCCAAATATGTAAGGTGCACTGTACACAGTGAGACCATTACGTGGAAAACACAAAATAAGGTGTGCCTATCACAATTGCCTTCCCAAAAATCACCGAAGTGAACCAAACACCTTATGCATGACATCCACTGAGGACCTCACTATATTTTAACTTGTTGGCTCTCATGTATCAAACATGCTTACGACTGAAAAAATGGGTGTACGATCAAATCCATGCACAGATCGGCATTTATCAATCTGGATGTGGGCAGAGGGTATATTCAAATCCCACGCCAGGTCTAAATTTGTGTATGCAAGTTTCATGTCAGAGGGGAGTGGAGTGCAACAAGGTAATTATTGGATCATATGAGTGCAGTGCATTTTCAGACGGGCAAGTAAATGTTTGCAGATTAATGTTTAGACTGCTGAATTAGATATGAAACCAAGAATGTATCATACATTTCACTCTTTTATACCAGTCTCTGTAAAATACATCACTTATGAAAGAGCAATGCCAACTGACATGTTTTTTTTCCATCTAAAAAAGTGTTTTCTTTGTTGATTCACTTTAAAAATCAGAGAGGCTGTTTTCAGTGATTAAAAACACTCCCATGTCCACAATGAAGTCTTAGCAGAGGTTATTCAGAGCTGGCTCAAACTTAAAGCGTGGATATCCATCTATCCATCTATCCATCTATCCATCTATCCATCTATCCATCTACCAATTCATAGTCCTGAATATTGAAAATGTTTTATTATTTATATCAGACAGTGCAGGTTCGTCTGTCCCTCTTTTACTTGTGCCTGAACCTAACGCAGAGCTTTTATCATCATTTTTATTATCTTCAGAGCTGGAGTCTGACTGCAGCTTCTTTCAGAGCTGCCACACATCTTTAATAGCTATCTTTCCACGTTTGTAGATCTGAACAGAAATAAGTAATAATATTGGGGCTTCTAATAGTTACATATCACAGATTAAATGTAACGAAAAATTTGTAAATTAAATTTTTGAAACTCTGCTGCAGTTTGGTTTCTTTTTTCCGTAATGCATCCCTCCATGTTGTAAATTCTGTGGGTTTGGTCAGCTGAACCTTGAATATTTATGGGCATGTTATTTAAATCATGGTTGTTTTCACCTGCCAGATTTCTCAATACCTGATCAGTTGTATGCCGTGATTGGCCCTGGTACGCATGTTTCTTAAATCACACATGAACGTGCCGTAAGCTCATTTCTATGCCCAAATCTGCACAAATTCTCATGCAAGATTGATAATTGAGGGCCATTGTGAGCAGTGCACTTGCTTGTGCTTTTTTGACTCTTTCCTAACATACTGTATGCTGATTTCTTTATTATACAACATTTTGGCCTGTGTTTATCTGCAGTGTGTCTGGTGGCTTGAAAAATAAACACAAAATTAACAGAGAAATCTTGCTCTTCACTTTGGACAAATAAACTTTGCATTTTCATGAAACGTGTCTTCTTCTTGGTAGAAATCTTAGCAACAGAGTTACAGCCACAGAGAGTCCGAGTTACACCTGTCTGCATCACCTCTAGTATCTCCCACCTAAATCTCTCTCCCTTTTGTCCCACCAAGCCCCACATCTCCCTCTGCATCCCTCTCTTTAATTATCCCCCTTTTCAATCCCAGAATCTTCAAGTCTCATCAATGCTTCTTAATTTCCATCAATACCACTGCAGCCTCAGCTCTCCACACCTGTCCAGTCACCATGGCAACCTCACCTCTGACAGCATAGAGCTCTGTAAGACATGGCATGCTGTATTCCCCTTGATTAGATATTGATTAAGCTTTTGTAATACATAATAGGATCAAAGGGATTGTGTGGCTTTGCTTACCCAGGTCCTCTTCACACTTTCATTTAGTTATGTTCTTTTGTTATTCAGGAATCTGAATGTTAAGAGGGATGGAATCGAATTTGCCACCCTTTGTCATCGCCATTCAGAGCCTCCTTCAGGGACAGGACCCTTTTTTTTGAACTTGAGAAAGTGTGGCACAAAGACTCTTCTATGCAAACTTGCAATTCGCAGACTGTGTTAAGAGCACATTCAGGTTTCTAAGTGGCATAGCTTATACTTAGCCTGTGCTACATGTCTCCAATTAATGTGCAAGCTAATACACCCCTTAGAGTGCGCAGACTCCCCAATGCTTCAGTGTTGGATGCACATAGATTAATGGGTGATAGAACTCAAAAGCTAAATGCTTAGTAAGTGACAAAAATTATGTCAACGTAGTAAATATTTTTGTAGTACAAAATTGAGATTTGAAGATCCGTGATTACATAAAGACAAAAAAATATATATATTTTTTACATTATTTGATATCAGGAGTCATGATTATAACATGGTCTGGTCTGTATTTCTGTCAATTGAGAGACAGGGCAGGGCTGTCTTTTTTGTTTGTTTGGTTTTTTTTTTGCATTTTTTTTTTTGCATTTTTTTTTTTTACCTGTGTACCAATCTGTGAAATCCAAACTCGAACAGTCCATAACGCTACCTGCCTTTTGACATAGTCGTTTCACACTTACCTTTCACACAATGAGAGCATGTTTATGTGAATATATTCTCTATCATTATAAAAACACATTTAAAGGACACATGGAGGATCAAGACAGATCTTGTGGACACTCCTTTCTTCTGTGTGTGTTTTTAGCTTTAATATTTGAGCTTCCAAAAACTGCCAAGCCCCAATCAACATCAGCAATAAAGTAAATACACACAAAAAACACTCCAGCCAGACTGAGGTTTGAGTGTTTGTCAAACCTACACTGAAGATTTAGAGGGCTACAAGGTTGAGAGAAGTGAGAAAAACGATTTTTCCTCTCCCACACTGAGACCATAGGGGAGTCAGAATTGAGGATAAACCCGAGAACTACAAAAAACCATGTTTGTAACAATCTGACCTTTTTTGTACAACTCAAACAAGGATAAAGACAACAAAATGTAATAACTTTCCCCTATCCAATCCATACTTCATGATTATCCTTCACTCCAAAACATTGGGAAAAAAATGGAACTGTCAAAAGAGTCTTGTTGTTCCATTTTCTTTCACCAGGCCCCCCTCCTGGAGACAAACAAACAAACCCCTGTTAGCACATTTCATTAGCTTTAGGGGTTACAGAACAGATTGAGTATCGACAACGGTTGCTGTTGAGGCTTATGGCTCAAAGGCAACAGTGGAGGAAAATCTCAGGGGTAGGAGATGCAATTGAAAGGACCAAAATAATTCAGCAGGACTCACTTGAGGAACAATCCAGTTTGTCATGTGGAATCATGGAGTGTCTGCTGCACAATGAGAAAGCATCCCCTGAGACTCTGTATGGGAGTCAGCATGTGAATAGCCAAGAGTTAGTGCCCCAACTGGCCACTCCTTGGCTTTTTATCACCTGCAAATTTAGCAACAGTAAATCCGTTCCAACACAAATGCTACTACATGGATGCACCACAGAGGGCCATAAATACGAGATGATGTTTGGTGTCTTGGGATGGTTGAGTCATTGATGTTCCCTGAGGTGTCATGCTCTACTCTGGGGATGATTACTGTCAGAGAGTTTTAATATCCCCCCTCTGTTATGATGGATGGGAAATTATTGAACCATGTTGATTTGAAGTAAAGATGCCGTGGTGATGAAATTTATTGCCCTAGTCTTACTGGTACACCTGTCATTTAGCAAGATCATTTAGAACATCATTATGTTTCCTTGTCAGAGCTCAGAGGTAATCAACAGAAGGTAGGGAAAAAAACAGGTTTTATGTCACTGAAGAGCAGGATGGTGAAATTGATTGGAGCGTTTCATGAAATGCAGACAAAATTGTAGTCAAAAGAAAAAGTAACCTATCTTTTTGGCAAAAAGAATCACCCATTTGCCATTTTTTTAAACACAATGAAAACCACCCGCCAACTTATTTATGTTCTCTCCTGAACCCTAAAGTTGTCATGGCTGTAACCTCAGTTTGTCGTGGTTCTAAGCCACATGGTCACATAAAACTGGATTATTTTATTAGTTTGGAGAATTTTAAAACTTATATTAACTCTGTATTGCAGAACATATCATATTTGATGAGTTTCAAAGACCTCAATTTCATGAACATGCTAAATATTTTCAATAAAAACCTGTTTAAAGAGTATTCAACCCCCTTAAGGATTATCATTGCACTACAGGCAGCTGAAGTTGTGTTGACCCTTTTCAAAATCACTGCTCTCAGGAAATTATCAACACACTTTTTTTTCAGGAAAATTATTGCAAATTTTCAAGAAGTTTTGATAAGAATCATAATAGTTATTCATTTTGAAAAATAAGTATTTTCTGCATTGAAAGCATGTATATTTACTAAAAAAGTTTCTGAAACCACCCAATGTGTCAAATATGACACAAAATATATTCACAAACAAAATGATGTAGCAATATTTTTTGTGAGTTTTGTTTAAAGTGTTAACTAACATACTTTACATATTTTGTATCTGTTTATTAACCCTCAATCTTGTGAACAAGAGCCCAAGATACTTGAACTCCTCGGCCGAAATTAGCTTTCTCTGCAGGGTGTCTGGGTTCAGCCTTAGAAATGGTATCCCCCCAGAGGAGCTGGCAGAAGTGGACAAGGACAGTGGACACTGTTCATCGCTGAAGACATTGCCACCCCCAAAACCTGAACCTGGATAAGAGTTAGAGGATGAATGGATGGTTAATAAACATCTCAGTTCCAAAGAAAATAGAATTTTCTGGCTTTTTTTTTTTTTTTTTTGACGCGTCAGGCTCTCAAGGGTTAAGGATCATCTGCTCAGCTCATGCACATTCTCTGCAGATGACCACTTCTAATTTATTTAGAGATGTAAAAGTTATTTGTTGTCAGCTGATTCATGTTGTTCTCTTTGTGAAACTTTTTTATGTTGTTGAGGCCTTGTAAAGATATTTTGTATCTTAATGGGAATATTCCTGGAAAAATAAAGTTTAAATGAATAAACCAGCAACCTGCTGCATCAAAGCCATAATGGCTTCCTTTGTCTGAAGTCCCGGCTCTGAAAAGTCATATAGCCAATCCTAGTTTTTGGACTTTAGGGTAGCATCTGGGGCGATCAATCAAGTCTAAGTGGGGCTTGTGTCACCTTGGCCACCTCTCAGTGGACACCCCTGCTTGTTGCTTAAGTATTGTATATTAATAATTGATGAAAAAAAAATCTGCATAACCACCCGCTCACTAAATAATAAACATATGGACAAACAAACAACATATGGAAACAAACAGGAACCGATCGGCAAGTGATGCAGTTGTAGTATGCAGGAACACTAAACACACGTTACAACAACTGCTATAGCTAGCTTTGCTTGAAGTATAGGAAAGAGGTTAAGTTATCTCACCTATGCCCCCTGTAGTTGGCTTTGAGTTGAGTGTGATGTCTGACCAACATCCCTTTTGATGCAAACATTCCCAAATATTGTAATGTCTGTTGTCCAGCATAGTTTATGTTAAATGATATCTTTATTTTCAACAAGTTAATGAAATAAAAGTTGAATTATAAGGATACATTAATAATGATAATAATGAAACCCAAACATTGAACCAATAAAAAAATTGGAAAGCAAAGCTTTACCTAAAATAGTCGTAAAATGAAGCTTACACTTGTTTTGTCCTAATACTTTTCTGTTATGCACTGAAACCAATCTAAAAGTATTAACCTCTATGTGTTTGCTGGGTAGTCAGGTATATGCCCAAGTACCACGTTACACTGGTAACAATCTGTTAAGACCAAATGTACACAGATGCTTAGCTGTGGGATGCAATTTTGTATCGACTTTTTCTTTCATTGTATTAGGCTGTAACGTGTCCAATGACTTCTGACCGATTCTAAAGGTTAATGAGGTAGGAGGAGACTCAGGGCCATAAAAAAAGAGTGCTGACCACGGGCCTCAATGTGACCTGACCCTTCTTACCGTAACATCTTTGTCAATAAAATGCAGCATGAGGAAAACCTCTTTTTAATCGATCAGCCTCCAGCTTCTCACCCACAGACACTAACCAGCAGCACCCAGTGCACCTTAGTTTGTTTTCTCTGTAACACCTCCACGAGACAAAAGCTGAATATCCATTTCCCTTTAATCAATTCACAATTTATTCCCCTCCCTTTCCAATCTCCCTCACATTTATTATGTATTATTCACCCTTTTTAAACGATTTCCTACCAACCATCTCATCTAATTTGGTATTCGGATATGGTTAGTGCTGTTAGCTCAATTAATACAATGACATGTCCTAAATGCATTCTCTCTACAGTCCAAGTGACAAGAGGACACCAAACACTTCACATCCTTGAAAACGGGGTCGTGCATGCAGACCATGGTAGATCCAAACCTTTAGGAATTATTTAATCAAGCTATGTGAAGAGATAAAAAGGACAAAGCAGGCCCAATCTTCTACAGGACTGTGCTTTATTTTAGTCTAAGCAGAATATAATGAACTAGAGAACTACAGAGTTCAGGAGCACTATGGGAGATAATACCTCGAATCAGGAAAGGACCCGAGCCAATGTAAATTCAAATAACATCTCTGTTTTGAACAAAAGAAAACAGTAAACCAGTTTGTTCAAGTCCAATAACAAAAGTTATGATTATCATTCATTGTAGATAAAAATACCCAATATATAATGATAATTTTATTCAGCATGTAAACAGAAACTGGCGATGAAATAAGAGAGTGAAGCTGGGAGTGTTATGATTCATGAATCAAAGATCTGTGGTGTAAAATCACTTGTGGTAAATGTCAATTAGCTAAAGGCTCTCATTGAATGCTTGATTGGAGCAAAGCGCTCAGTTAGCTGAGTTTGTTTACATTTTGGTCCTTATAACCAGTGGAAATGGAGGTGGATGACCACGTCCACATTTGTGTCAGCAAGCTCATGCCAAACTGACTCTGGCAAAGTGTTTTCAGTTGTGGATTTTTTATGATTTTTGACCACAGAAAAAAATCACATTTGGCATCTCCAGAATGTGTTGTGTCTGACCACCATTTGCAGGTAGTACTGTTCGAGAGAACAGGCTGAATTTAAGGCAGAATTCCCTCCTTGCATTAACAAATCAACCTGAATGTAATAAAGCATTATGAAGATATCTATATTGTACAATGTCTTTTGTGGATGGAATAACATTGAATAGAAAAACCTGGAAGAAACTTCCATAGTTTGCAACAGAGTTGATGTGAATGACTACATCAACTCTGTTAAAAATAAACAAGTAAACAATCAAAATCCAAAAAACATTGTAACAAGAAGAGACAAATGCAACTCAGGGAAAGCATCTATGGCATAAAAGCAACAAAATATGTCAGCAAAGGTCTGAAAAACCAGTCTTTTTTTGTTTTTTTTTTTGTTTTGTTTTGTTTTTTAATCTCTTTTCACATTTTTTTCTCAAAATAACAAAAGGCCTCAATATAATATTATTTTTAAACATGCCAGTGCTGATTCATTTGAACCCAGTTGTGCAATGGACCCACATTTTTTTTTTCATTAACCGAATCCACATGACCAGTACCATCAGTCATCCGTTTACTGTGCAGATTGTTAATTTTTGTATTGATTCAGGCGCTTTCAACAAGAAAATCTCTTTGAACTTGCTCATCTGTTAAAGTACTCATACAGGGATTGTGCAGCCCAAAAAATAAGAGAAAAGAAATAAATGATCAAAGCATACACAAGGGAAATCTCATGACAATGGGTCTATCCCAGCTTCAGCAGATAATAACAAAAGCAAAACAGAGAAAATAAACAACCAGTTACCAACATGAGTATAAATTCCCATTTTTCAACATCAGTGCTTCACTATACAGAAATAACATCATTTCATCTTCTGTTTTTGATAAATTATTTCATATGTTCCTTCTCTTAGTTTAACTGAAATATATTAACTATTTTTCTAATTTTTTAAAGTTTGAACATGATCTATTGTACGGTCTATAAAGAAGGTTCAACAAAATTGAAAAATAAGTCTATATTATATGTACAGGAGTAATGCAGCTGTGTGGTCAGGAGAACAGTGGCAGATTTGGTGGAGCAGGCAGGGCTTCTGCTGTGTTCCATAATAACTGCTTTCTTTGTTAGTCCCCTTCACCCCAGTATCAGCCTCAGCATGTACATGAAGGTATCAAATGTGTATAATGATGATTAATGTACATGCCGAATTAACTGTTCCCTGGAGTTTCATTTTGTAAAACAAACTTCCTTGAATGTTGTGAAGCCAATCTTTCAGCTCTGAAGAGTATAAAAAAGTGTCATGGTGGGCTGCTTTTTTTTTTTTGACTCATTGTCAAATGGTTAGCATGCAGATGGATGAACTCTACTGTAACTGTCATCAATCCACGATTGAGCTAATCCAATTACTGCACAGACGATCTTTCTTCTGTCAGAAAAATCATGACATGTTGGTGTAGACGGAGTCTTAATTAACAGATCACTTCAGGGCAGTGGCTGAGGTTTGACACTAAGTCAAACACTCTGTAAGCCTGCGTCCAACTTTAAGGGTTGTCGGATGCATGTTCAGAGCCTAACTTAAGGGGCTTAAGCACACTAAGACTCTACGATATCCCAGCACTTCCTGTGGATACATTTTATAGTGACATCATTGTCCCACAGAGTTGGGCTCCTTAACACAAGCTGCTATACAACCCTCTTGTTTTTTGGTCTTTTTTGTTCTTTTTTGTTTGTTTTTTAATTGTATTTGCTATTTACATTCATGAATAAAAAAAGTCTTTGTCTTCTTTACTGTCAGCCTTACTTGTTGAACTTAACCGCACACCTTCTCTGTTCACTGTGCCCTGGTTGTTGGACAATGGCATCTTTTTTGTTAGTTTGTTACTCATGGAATTGTATGAGGATCCTGTAACTCCAAAGCACACCAGAAGTGGTTCATCAGCTCGTCTGTTTATCCAGCATTTCCTCAAAATAGCTGTATTTGACCATTATACCTCCATCTATATTTGCATTGAGCATAATTGCACAAACTTTATTTTGGCGATTCTGCTCGACCTCCCTCTGAATCCGGGGTAAGGCAAGGCTCTGAACCTCTCCACTAATCATGACATCATGGCGCCTGATGCCCTGAGTATTGGGAGTGATTTTGTGGAGGTTCAGTTTACAGCACAACACCCCCACCACCCTGTGCCCATTTCCACCTCCACCTTTTCCATACCAAATCCCATTTCCACAGCGAAACCCTTTCTCAAGTGAGATGATGGAAAAGCTCTCTCCCAAAGCAGCTATCAAATGAGAGGCATTAATTTCTTCCCTCCTGTCCAACAGGTTCCTTTAATTATCTCTCCACTTTCAGTCAATTACATTTCACTTCCTTTCCTTGACAATCACTGCTATTTTAGGGTGAGTGTTATGCACCCAGGGGGTTAGAGACTCGTAGACATGCTCTAGTAGTTTTCTGCTTGCACTGCCACTCGCTGGCACTCTTTTAAGGTTCAGGCTCTTCTAGAGGACTGACCTTGTGAGCCATTTTATTGAAGAAACTGAGTACAGGATATTTTATAACCTCCAGTTTATAATTTAGAAATTCAGAATACATGTATACAATTCTTGTTATACAAAGTGTATTACTTATTTAAATGGTTGTGAAATAAGAGCAGTGATTTCACAGGAATGGAGAGTAGAAGAGTATATGCTCTTATGGGTTTGAATTTCATCTTTAACTCATCTCGTTGGGTTTGGTCTGGATTGGTGATGGTGAATACTGTGGGCACAATAAATTAGACACTTATTATCCTTTAAGCTAAAGTGTCAAATTTCATTTCTGGAAATCAAGGCACAAACATCAAATAACATTTTTAAACTAGACAAGACTGGTGTCACAAGCAAGAAAGAAAAGCAAAGATCCTTGTCGATAAACGAGCGAATGGAAGAAAGAATCCCAAAACAATCTTGTCTTGATTGGTATTGCTGGAGTATACTTAATCGCTATTTCTGTTTTTAATGCATGTCATCTCCGTAACATCCTCCCTGGGGTGTAAAAAGTACTAAGAGCACCCTCATTAAGTGTCGAAGTGCTGATTTCACATTGCCTAATTTAGCCCTGGCAGAGATGCTACATGAACACTGTGCTGTTAGCCAAGCAGACAGCAGGATACCAGGCTAGGCTGGGTTTTGGCTCACTGGGGACTCAACCTGCAATTAGCAGTGGGAACCAGTACAGCATCTGGTACAAGACAGCAGAGATCAGTGGAGCAGGCATGCAAGGTTCATGTTCAGCCTGCCAGAGCCTCACTCGCAGAGCATTTTCTAAAGATGGTCGAGACAAGCACAGGAAATTTCATTGCTCGTGGAACATTAGATTTCCCATCGATTAGTTCAGCTTTACATGAATAATGAGCACAAATGGTTGCAGAACATGGCTTTGTTTTGACCTACTTTATGTTGCTTCAATTCATGTAGCTTCAAACTAATCTCCAGTAAGACAGAGGAAGAAGTGCCGATATTTCCTGAATCTGTTTGATGGCAATTTCAAAAACCTGTGATTTGTATGGCCATCATTTTGAATTTGAGAAACCACTGTGCTTCAAAAATGTTCTTTCAGCATTGAACAATACTGTGCTTTGCAGGTCTCCCAGCAGGGATACAAGCAAGAAAAAGAAAGAAGCATAGAACAAGTTATTTTGTGAAAAATTGCAGCCTCTGTAGAGATAGTTGAGACACAATTACTTACTGAAAGAAAAAGCACAATAACTCAGTTCTTACAGCAGCGGCTTCAACTGAATGAGGATTTCCTGTAACACTGTTAGTTTTGACCCATTTTTTGTTTGAAAGTTTGTGCTCAAGGACCGACAAGTCTGTTTATTTCAATTTCAGTCTTGATCGTTAATTTCATATGTAAAAGTCAGTCTACTTTGCAACATTAAAACCTTGCTACAATATATAAGGTTTTATTTCCCACATCCTCTGTTGCCACTTTGGGTAAATTCTGCAGTGTTATCATTGCGGGGTCAGCTGTCAGCAGCCTTGCCAGGGAGTAGGTACAAACATAATTCGCTCTAATCTTCCTTCAGTCATCCATGTGCATGCAGGGGGACCCTCTCTCCCATCATTTGGTCCAAGTGATTATCCCAGTGATTTTTCACTTGGTTGCTGCTAATGTATAGAGGCTGGTGATTACAGTGTGATTAGAGGGAAAGGTGAAATAGCATGTCTAATACGGTGCAGGAGATAATTGAAGGGTAGTGAGCACAGACATTACCCAGGTTTGGGAAAATGCCATTCCAAGGGGAGAACTGCTGAGCATTTGGGCTGCTGTTTGGAAAAGCATGAGTGCTTTGGGGAGAAGGGCATATGAAGCAAACTGATAAAACTTAAATGATGATCGTCTGCTTTGAATAATAGTAAATGGTCATACAGTGAAAAACATTGGATTCTTGGCACATTGAATATGTCACCTCAGTGGTGGCTTCAATTTTTTCTCTTAGACAAAAAAGAAGTGAAATTGAAGGAAAACAGCGAGGTAAAGAGTACCAACGAGAAAATGGTTGGACTGGGCCCTAGATGGTTCCAGCCACTCACAAACATACGGCCTAATTTTGTATGGTGCGCCACCAGGAGCTTGATAGGGTCTTCTACTTTTTTTGTAGTAATTGGGCATGTCCTCAAAGAATCAGTGTGACAGATCTTGGTGTCATATTTGGTTGCAGACTTCCTCTTCATGCCCCCCCCCCCCCTTGCCTAGCCATGCCTCTCACTGCCAGCTGTCAGTGCTCAAAGGGCTGGTGTACAGATGAGAGCTGGTTTTTCGACAGAAAATTGGGAAGTGTTCAGACTGCCTGAAACGGCATCGCTCCTCCCTCTAGACTCATTTCAAACATATTGATCTGCTCTTAGAAGGGAGCCTGCCACCAGAGCTCTAAAACAGTCAAAATGAAGGCTACAGGCCTCTACATCAAGACATGACAGTGCTGGAGTGCTTCTCCCTGTGCTGTTTGGTGTCACTGTCAGAGAGGCTACAAGTAAGCTGAACGATGGAGCTCATTTAGATTGAGTCTAAGCATAAGCTTTTTCTTTCTTTCTTTCTTTCTTTCTTTCTTTCTTTCTTTCTTTCTTTCTTTCTTTCTTTCTTTCTTTCTTTCTTTCTTTCTTTCTTTCTTTCTTTCTTTCTTTTTTACCCATATTTGCTATGTATAACATAAGAAAACATGTCAAGCAACATGTAAATAATGACTTTACGATACATTTGACTGAGCTGATTAAGCTCTAAAAGCCATTTGCTGTCAGCACTGTAAATTGAGTTTATCTTCAGAGAAATATGCGTATCTGCAAAGAAAAAGAGAAACCATTCTTTTCAATTTGGAGATTTGCAGTAGCTTGGGAGGACACGTATATCCTTGGCATGTCACTTATATAAGTCTGGTTTGTTAAAAATGGGCATAATATGTTTTTCCACACCATGAGGGTTCATTCATTTGTATACTGAGTTCATTCTGCTGGCAGTTTCAGTAGCTGTCACCTTCCTCATTCTTCCACTTCAACCATCCATTTGTCCATCTCTCTTTCTACAAGTATCTCCTCTTAAATTGTGTAGCTTCATAATTCACACCTCCTGTTGTAATACAAAAGACTGAGGGAAAAAAAAAACAAACAAAACAAAAAACAAAATACAGCCCATGTCCATTTAGCTTGGTCTTTACAGTGGATTGTCGCTTGAACACAAAGGCTAGTGAGAAGCCTGAAATGTCTGCACCCTGTCCAGCACAGACTTCAGAAAGTTTTTTTTTTTCTCTCTCTCTCTCTCTCTCTCTCTTTATTTATTTATTCTTTTTTTGACAACAGTCTGTTTGTAGCTTCCAGAGAGTGCGGTGTCGTACACATCATGATGAGCTAGATATCCAGTGGCTAGTACCTTAATATCCAAGAAAATGAGACTTGTTGTGTACAGGGGCAGATGAAGGTTTTCCTTTTTCTCTCGCCTTTTGTCACTCCCCGTTTCAATCAGACTTCAAGTATTTTTTTTTTTTTTTTTCTTAACAACAGCAAAAGTTAGCAAATCTACTTTTTTGCTAGTCTACTCTAGTATTCTACAACCTGGTGCTAAATCATCATTCAGCAAAGGTTTCAGCCCCTATACTACGACTCCATGTCTTTTTTTTTATACATTATTTCCATTATCTTTTATTCATACTTACAGTAGGCCACTGGATATTGATTTAATGATTTTTTTTTGACGACGAGTAAATTGTAATACTTGCAGCTACAAGGTATGAGTTTTTAAATATATATTTATATATTTATATATTTATATTCTTTTAAAAAGCGTTTAGTCCTTTGGTCCCTATTTCCTAAGGAATGATGCATGTAAATTATCCTGGATTCTCCTCTTTTCTCTTCCTCCTCTTCTTCTTCTTCTTCTTCTTGTTTTCTTCTTTGATCCAGAGCTTGCCCTGTCACAGAGCACAACACCTGTGTAGGCACAAAAACCAAAATGGCAGCAGGCTGGTGTGTGTGTATGTGTGTATGCGCACACGCATGTGTTTGCTTCAGTTCTTGAGTTGGCATTTGCACATATTTATACATTTACAAAGTTTTTTTTTTTCATTTTCTCTTTTTTTTCTTCAAGTGTGGCTTCCTTAAATTTGTATGTTTGCTTTGTTATCTGTGTGTGTTTAACTATATCCTGTGTCAGTATGCATGCTTTGAGCATAATGAGTCTATAAAGGTTTTTTTTCCCCATCATGTCTAAAAAACAGCAGCAAAAAGTTGGTCTCTGCAAAAAATCTTCTTCCACAGACGCTAAAGCAAAACAGGGAAAAAAGGAGGCATTTGCAAGAAAGAAAGAAAAAACCTTGAAGGAAAAAAAGGAAAAAAAAAATCTCTGGAATCCCTCTTTCCGTCACCCAATCTTTCGGTGGGTTTCCAGCAGGATCAAGGAACCACCCTTCCTTCATGATATGTAGCAGAGCAAGAAGTCTTTGTACTTTTACTGCACTTGTGGAAATAAGGTGTTGTGGCCCTTCATCCTGTTACAGAGAGAGAGAGAGAGAGAGAGAGAGAGAGAGAGAGGGAGGGAGAGAAAACAGAGAGGGGATTCAGTGAGGCTGAGGCAAACATGCTCAGGGTTGCTGGCTCCTGGTTATCACACAGACTGACAAGCACAGCCAACAGCATGAGAAACAGACGGGGAGAAGAAAAAAAAAGAGGAGTGTGTCAATCAAGACCAGAAATAAGTGGGCTAAAGGTGGGGTTGGAGACATCTACACTGTGAAAGTGCTAATCCAAGAAAGGCCCTAATTTAAACTGACTACATCTCCTCCTGTATTGAACAACACAGCAGAGTGTTGGTTCACCTTATCATTAATTAATTACAAACAAATTACCAAAAGAACATGAAAGGAAGACAGAGAACAAGACAAGTGCATCTATGAGTAGTAAAATGGCTTTAATGATTGTGACAGAAAAAGTAATGGTTGTCCGAAATGAAATGAAAAATGCGTATAAAAAATGAATATCCTATAATTAGGATCCAAGAAGAAATAACCTAGTATCTTCTCTGCTTTTGTGTTGACTTAAAATGCCGTACTATCACTAAATGCGTCCACGTCGAGAAGCTTGGGATATAAAAGATCTAGTTTACAGCCTATCATCCTTAATATGTTGTGAGCTATGATGTCTGTGAAGAAAGGCTTGGAAATCACAGTAAATCACTCTCTGGGAGTGAACATGAAAGGGTCTGACTTTGTGACGGGAACGCGCGCCCAGACACTCTTTGTTCTTCCTTTCCATTCCTGTAAATGAGCTTGTTACCATCTCATAATAGATCTGCTTTCTAGATGTGCGAGCGGAGATTCTTCCTTCTTTTATATGTGTGCCAAAGTGAGCTGAGCCATTAGCGGCATAAAGCACTAAGAGTCCCGATTACAGATGCCCTCTTTTATAAGCCACTAGCGATTCTCTCTATATGCATCTACCACAGAGCAGAAGAAAAAACACAGCGGCTTCAAAATAGGTCTATTTTTTTGCCAAGTAAACAGCTCTTTTTGAAGCACCACAACTAACCTCCAACTTTGTCAGATAATGTTTTTTTCCCCCAAAGATTTTTGTCCCACTATTCCTCTCATCTACTTAGATGGCTTCATAAACGACACCTGGCAGTTTAGAGCCATATTTGATGCCAGAAAAACCTCATTCCTTGCAGCTTGCACGGCTGGACACCCCCCTGAGTTCATTGGATAGACTACGGGAGGGAGAGCCACCTGCGGGGCCTCTGAAAGAATAGGGCAGGAGGAAGTTCAATGAAAACAAGTAACTCTTATCAGGGTTTGGCCTGGAGGGATAGAAACAAACTCACTTCTTTTAACACAAGCATTTTAAAGGTAGGCAGAAAAACACAAGAACTGATTTATCTCATGGCACAATCCCATTGAACAGATAAAAAACAAACAAAGCATCTTGGGTATTTGTATTTCGCTCTATTGTTTGCATCCTATTTATACATGTATGCATATAGTAGGGCTGTATGGACGACAGATTCTGGCCATGTGGGTCTGCAGAGCTGCCTACAGCTCTGCTATCACAGTGTAATTGGTTTGCACCCTCATAAATAAATAAATGGGAAGTGATTCTCATGTTAGGCAAACAAAACAATCTTGCAGAAGTACTCCCTGTGCAGATGGAATCAGGGGGGAAGTGGAGTGTCAACATTTGCCTGTGCTCTCTGCGTGAACACTGGAGATTTAATTGGCTACACAAACAGAGGGTCATCTTGGCCATCTCTGCACTAAACAGCTGTCGATTGAGGGGAGAGAAAAATATGATAGATAGATATCTATATATGTTTTATTTATTTATTCATTCAAAGATTCAGACTTGCATTAAAAAACAGTTTGCTGAAGAACGGTGTTGATGTGAATGTAGAGAAATAGAGAAATAGAAAATACAGTACATCCATACACATGAACCCCACAAGAGAAATAAAACAACACAAGGGCACACGGTACGATAGCACAAAGGGTTAAAGGCCACTTCCAGTTATAATCCACCAACCAATCAGCATGTCAATTACATTATGTACAACAGGTACCAGCCAAGTAAGGCATTGTTTACTGCACTGCACACACTGCCAATATACAATATACAGTATATTTATATATATATAAATATATAAAGGAGGGCAGAGTTTAGATAGAGATAGAGTTCAGAGAAATCAATCAAATGCCACGTCATGCAACGCAGTCACAGTCCCACCACATGACGTCATCCAAAAGAAAATGACACCATGGGTTCAACTTACAGCTGTGGGAACTTGGCCCCATGACAGGTGTGTGGTGAGGGGGTGGGTTTCTGTGGCTATAGCGGAGAAAGGCCACCTCACACTGTGATTGGCCTTGTCAGGTTGCCAGGTTGGTGGGGGTGCAAAAGAAGGAAAGAAACAATGGGATTTCCTTTTTTCCTTGAGTCATAATTTCAAAGCACCCTTTTCATATCTGTTCCACACTCTCACTCATTGTGCTTAACAAGTCAAATAAGGTTATTATGCTTATTACCTAAAGAACTAAAAGATGACAAGTAGAAACAGGAATAATAGAACAATCAAAAAAAAAAGCACAAAAATGACGTCTTTATGCAAGAGTAGGTTGTTAAGAATTGCTCAGGCTGACTACATATGCAGGTTAGAAGGTTGAATTGATGTTTTTATATTCTTAAAGATAACCCTCAGGGCAAAATGCACATTTCAGAAACTTGTCCCGTCTACAGTAATTGGATTTACTTTGCATTGTTTGCTATATGGGTGGCTGTACAGTGAGTGCTTCAGCTTTTTTTTTCCTTTTTTTTTTTTTTTTTTTTTTTTTTGCATTAAGTTTATCTTTAAGACACAGAACGCAATTTTCACTTGCAGGGCTCCTGAGACCAGCAGGAGAGAATGCCGTCTGATCGTGTTTTTAATTCAACTTCAAAACAAAATCATTGGTGTTATGGAAAAAAAAGAGGGACTGTGGAGTTATCAACATATTGAATTTATTTTTTTTTTTAGACCAAGAAAAACACACACACACACACACACACACACACACACACACACACACACACACACACACACACACAATACACTAATACAAAAATAACTTAATACATCATAGTATCAAGTTCTTCAGTAATTATGTAGCTGAATTTAGAATACTAAACAGTGACTGCTGCACTTAATTCAGTCTTTTGTTTATTAATTCAATTTCTGCAGCAACATATTCATGACGGAAAAGTAGAAACAGAACTTGATTGGCGCAGTTCTTCAGGTACACTCGTTTCTCTAACATTCATTGTCAGTTTTAAGAATCCATAAAACAGGAACTGGTTTCAAAGGCCCCACTTGTGCTTTCTCCTTTCATCTTTTCATGGGACTGCTATTGGTTTTGGTCTATTGGTTTCCCTTAACTCAAGAAG